>JAVTVJ010002975.1:41669-72769 GCA_034509425.1 Eopsaltria australis | reverse complement strand
TTTGGGGTTTTGAGGGTTTGGGGTTTGAGGGTTTGGGGTTTGGGGTTTTGAGGTTTGAGGTTTTGGGGGTTTGGGGTTTTGAGGGTTTGGGGTTTTGGGGGTTTGGGGTTTTGGGGCTTTGGGGTTTTGGGGTTTTGGGGGTTTGGGGTTTTGGCAGCTGAGCGCTGCTTCCCCCAGATTTGGGGATCAGCCCCACAAATCTGGGCCTGGGCTCTCCAAAGAGCTGGGGGCAGCTCCTGGGCCATGTCCCAGTGGTGACATCACCTGGGCGGCCCAAATTGGGACAATTTTGGGACACAGACCCCACAAATCAGTCCCGGGCTCTCTGCAGAGCTGGGGACAGCTCCCAGACCTTGTGACACCACCCGAGTTTTCCAAATCCGGCCAATTTTGGGACAAAGTTATTCCAGGGCACCAAGAGCCCTTCCCAGGACCCGCTGCCTCGGAGCTGAGCAGCTCATCCCGAGTTTAAACCCTCATCCCGAGTTTAATCCCTCATCCTGAGTTTAATCCCTCATCCTGAGTTTAATCCCTCATCCCGAGTTTAATCCCTCATCCTGAGTTTAATCCCTCATCCCGAGTTTAATCCCTCATCCTGAGTTTAATCCCTCATCCTGAGTTTAATCCCTCATCCCGAGTTTAATCCCAGTCCCGTTTTCCCCCTGCTGGGCTCATCCCTCTGCCGTGCCCATCCCGCGGGCCCATCCCGGCGTTTCCCGGGAGCAGGGAGCGCTGGCCGCCGCCGGAGCCAGCTGGCACGGGGACAGTCACCCCCGGTGACCTCTGAATCCAACTCCGAGCAAAGCCTCGTGCTCCGTGCCCTTCCCAGGGAGGTTTGTCGGAATCCGGAGGAATAGGAGCAGGGGGAAGGGGAAAAGGAAAAAAAAAAAAGGAGATTTTTGGGACTTAGCCGCGGCCTGCCCGGATTTCCCTCCCTGGCATTTGGACTCTGCGGAAAGAAATTGCTGGGATTTAACGAGGATTCGGGGAGGAAAATTCCTGCTGGTGGGAGAAGCCTCGTGCGGCTGCCGGGAGCAGGGGTGACCTACTAAGGGGTTTTTATTCCTTGCCGGCCTCTGGGATTTCGGGAGTGTTTTGGATCAAATCCATCCTCTCTCTCTCTGTCCCCGTGGGAGCGTTGCCCTTCCCGAGCCATCCAAACCCGGCTGTTCCTGCGGGATCCGCCCCTGCTGCCACTGCCTGTCCTCTTGTTCCTGGGATCATGGGATGGGTTGGGTTGGAGGGACCTTTGAGCCTATCCCCATCCCATGGATCCCATGGATCCCATTGATCCCATTGATCCCTTCCCATGGATCCCATTGATCCCTTCCCATGGATCCCATGGATCCCATTGATCCCATTGATCCCTTCCCATGGATCCCATTGATCCCATCCCATGGATCCCATGGATCCCATGGATCCCATTGATCCCACTGATCCCATTGATCCCATCCCATCCCATCCCATCCCATCCCATCCCATCCCATCCCATCCCATCCCATTGATCCCATGGATCCCATTGATCCCATTGATCCCATTGATCCCATTGATCCCATTGATCCCATCCCATCCCATCCCATCCCATCCCATCCCATCCCATCCCACTCCAGGCCCGCCATCCCAGGATGCTCCGTCAATATTTATTGATCCAGATCAAATTCCACTTCCCTGCTCCATCACCCCGACCCCGTCATTCCCAGGGCTGTGATTGAGATTTAATAATCCCCTTTTCTATTTAATAATTCCTATTTAGATGCAATCATGAGCATTTATTTTTAATATCAGACCTATTAATTAATTATTAATATTTTTCCCGGTCTATTCTCTGTCCACCCCATGATTTTGGTTCCGCATGGATTTTTATAAATCCATAAATCCCAGAAAATATTTTTATAGGGATTTTTCTCTTTCCCAGGATTCTCCCCACCTGCGTCCGGGTGTGAACCTTGCTGGGAACTCACCTGGATTTCCATTTATTCCGATTTATTCCAATTTATTCCAATTTATTTCCATTTATTTCCTTTTATTTCCATTAATTTCCATTTCCCGGCTCTTTGGGACTCAATAAATCCCAACTGGAATTGTTCCCCCCCCAAAAAACTCAAGGAAAAGCTCAAAAAGGGCCAAATCCGGGTTTTTTAGGGAGAAACTATTTCATGAGGTGATTGAGGTCGGGAGAAAACCGGGATTTTCCATGGATAGAAACCCATTTTTGGATAAAAATCTCATTTTTCGTGACCTGATCGAGATAATTTTTCCATCCCAGACTTGCAGATCCCAGAGCAGAATTTTTCTGGCAAAAAAATGAAATTCTGGGGCTTTTCCCGCCTCTTTCCGTGCGTGGCTCAAATCCTGATCCCGGCGTTTCCTTGGGTTCTTTTCCAGCCGCGTTTTCCAGGCTCGGCACAATTTGATCCCAGGGATCAAATATCGGTTTTTAATGGGAAAAAAAACCCTCCTGGATTTTGGTGGCAGCAGCCGGGAATTCCCGGAATTTGGAAGATCCCCTTGAGCGTGCGGGGCGATCCCGGAGTATCCCGAGTTTCCGTCGGGAAGTGCCTGGCCCTGGGAGCTGCCAGGGGCAGGATTTGGGATAAAATTGACCTTTTTTGGTCCAGAAACTCCTCCGGGAAGGCGTCAGCAGAGGGTGACATCATGCAGGATTGGGAAATATTGGGAAATACCCGGAATGCCGCCGCCAAAAAACTTGGGAACCTCCAAAAGCGGCCCAAAAATTCCAAGGAAGCCCGTTGGGTTTTGGAATTTGGGATTTGGGACAATGAGGAATTATTTTCATGTGTTTCCCGTGGGAATATTTTAGATCTAAACCTTAGTGCTGGGCTAAAAATTCCGGATTTTAGGAATACCGCCGAATTTTTTTTAATACATCAAGCGAGGCGCCCGATCCGACGTTTTCCAGGGTTTTGACGGAATTTTGAGGGTCTGGAAGGGGAGCTTTGGGGCTGCGGGAATGAAATGGATCCAAGTGCTGTTCTGCAGGAATAAGAAAGGGTAAAAAGGTGAAATTTGGCTCCTTGGAGGGAATTCCGTGACGTTCCCGAGGGATTCCTGGGATAATTTATGGATTTACCATAGTGAGGGCAATCCATGGATTTGTGGTTGTGGTGAACTGGATTGAAACCGAGTGCGGAGGGTTTGGAGGCAGGTGTTGGAATTTGGGTGGATTTGGGGTTCTTTGCCTGTGGATTGGGAATTTCCAGGTGTTTCCATGGCTCTGGAATGGCTGGGAATGGCTGGGAATGGAACGGCAGGGAATTTCATCATTCCAAACCATTCCCAGCCATTCCCAACCATCCCCAGCCATCCCCAACCATCCCCAGCTATTCCCAACCATTCCCAGCCCATTCCCAACCATCTCCAGCCATTCCCAACCATCCCCAACCATCCCCAACCATTCCCAACCATCCCCAGCCATTCCCAACCATCCCCAGCCCATTCCCAGCCCATTCCCAGTCATTCCCAACCATCCCCAACCATTCCCAGCCCATTCCCAGTCATTCCCAGCCATTCCCAACCATTCCCAACCATTCCAAACCATTCCCAGCCATTGCCAACCATCCCCAGCCATTCCCAACCATCCCCAGCCCATTCCCAGCCCATTCCCAGTCATTCCCAACCATCCCCAACCATTCCCAGCCCATTCCCAGCCATTCCCAGCCATTCCCAGCCATTCCCAACCCATTCCCAACCATTCTCAACCATTCCCAACCCATTCCCAACCATTCTCAACCATTCCCAGCCATTCCCAACCATTCCTGGCTCCTGGGAGCTCCAAGGTTGATGGCCTTGGGGACAGCCGTGTCCTTTCTCCTGAATGGTGACCTTGGGGACAGCAGTGTCCTGTGTCCTGTGTCCTGTGTCCTGGCCTTGGGGACAGCAGTGTCCTGTGTCCTGTGTCCTGGCCTTGGGGACAGCAGTGTCCTGTGTCCTGGCCTTGGGGACAGCAGTGTCCTGGGTGGTGACCTTGGGGACAGCAGTGTCCTGTGTCCTGGCCTTGGGGACAGCAGTGTCCTGTGTCCTGGCCTTGGGGACAGCACTGTCCTGGGTGGTGGCCTTGGGGACAGCAGTGTCCTGTGTCCTGGATGGTGGCCTTGGGGACAGCAGTGTCCTGTGTCCTGGATGGTGACCTTGGGGACAGCAGTGTCCTGTGTCCTGGATGGTGGCCTTGGGGACAGCAGTGTCCTGTGTCCTGGCCTTGGGGACAGCAGTGTCCTGGATGGTGACCTTGGGGACAGCAGTGTCCTGTGTCCTGGCCTTGGGGACAGCACTGTCCTGTGTCCTGGGTGGTGACCTTGGGGACAGCAGTGTCCTGTGTCCTGGCCTTGGGGACAGCACTGTCCTGTGTCCTGTGTCCTGGCCTTGGGGACAGCAGTGTCCTGTGTCCTGGATGGTGACTTTGGGGACAGCAGTGTCCTGTGTCCTGGCCTTGGGGACAGCAGTGTCCTGTGTCCTGGCCTTGGGGACAACAGTGTCCTGTGTCCTGGCCTTGGGGACAGCAGTGTCCTGTGTCCGGGGCCTTCAGGGACATTTCGGGCAGACAAATCCCCCCTGCAGGGGCTACACCCAAAGTAGGTCACGGGGTTTCATATTTTTACAAGTTTGATCCATTTGCATATTTTTGGGGGTTAATCCTCCAATTAGGGCTTCAAGTAATGAAGTAATTTACCCCAAATTTGCTCCCCCAAACTCACTTTTGTTGATATTTTTTGGGGCTTTGGGACAGTCAGGTGTCCTGGATTGCCAGGCCTGGAGAGGAATTGTTGTGCCTGAGCAAAACGGGAGAGCAGCAGCTGCCACTGAGCGTGGAGTTCGGAGTTCTGCGCTAAAGAACTGCAGGGTTACAAATGAAATGAAAAATATAAAAGCTCAAATCCTAAAGCAGCAGCTGGTGGCCCCCAAACCCCCAAGCAGCTCCAGGACCACACGGAGAGACACCCTGGCCCTCATTCCTCTCCCTGGCCCTCGTTCCTTTTCCTGTCCCTCATTCCATTCCCTGTCCCTCATTCCATTCCCTGTCCCTCATTCCCCTGCCCTATCCCTCATTCCTCTCCATGTCCCTCATTCCATTCCCTGTCCCTCGTTCTCTCCCTATCCCTCATTCCTCTCCTTGTCCCTTGTTTCTATCCTTGTCCCTCATTCCTCTCCTTGTCCCTCGTTCCTCTCCTTGTCCCTCATTCCATTTTCTGTCCCTCGTTCCTCTCCCTGTCCCTCATTCCTTTTCCTGTCCCTCATTCCTTTTCCTGTCCCTCATTCCATTCCCTGTCCGTCGCTCCTCTCCCTGTCCCTCATTCCTCTCCCTGTCCCTCATTCTGCTCCCTGTTCCTCATTCCTCTTCTTGTCCCTCATTCCTCTCCCTGTCACTCCTTCCTCTCCCTGTCCCTCATTCCTCTCCCTGTCCCTCTTCCTCTCCTGTCCCTCATTCCATTCCCTCCATTGTCCCGCATTCCTCTGCCGTCCCTCATTCCTCTCCCTGTCCCTCATTCCATTCCAACTGTCCCTCGTTCTCTCCCTGTTCCCTCATTCTGTCCCGTCCCTCATTCCTCTCCCTGTCCTCGCTTCTCTCCCTGTCCCCATCATTCCCGTCCCATTCTCTCCCTGTCCCTCATTCTGCTCTCTGTCCCTCATCCTCTCCCTGTCCGCTCATCCTCTCCCTGTCCCTCGTTCTCTCCCTGATCCCTCATTCCATTCCCTGTCCCTCATTCTCTACCCTGTCCCTCATTCCTCTCCTGTCCCTCATTCCTCTCCCTGTCCCTCATTCCTTTCCTGTCCCTCTTCCTCTCCCTGTCCCTCTCTTCTCTCCACTGTCCCTCATTCCCTCTCCCTGTCCCTCCTTCATCCTCTCCCTGTCCCTCATTCCTCTCCCTGTCCCTCATTCCTCTCCCTGTCCCTCGTTCCTTTTCCTGTCCCTCATTCTGCTCCCTGTTCCTCCTTCCTCTCCCTGTCCCTCATTCCTCTCCCTGTCCCTCATTCCTCTCCCTGTCGCTCCTTCCTCTCCCTGCCCGGGCCGGTGCTGCCGCATCCCCCGTCTCCGACCCCTCCCGGCCCCCTCGTCCCTCCCCCCGCGGCATCCCGGGCTCCTTCCCGGGGGTTTTAATATTCAGGCCGTACCTTCCACATGAGCTGTGCTGAAGGGCCGGGTGTCGGGGTTTATTGATATCACCCGGGGCCGCTC
Organism: Eopsaltria australis; assembly: GCA_034509425.1. NCBI lineage: Eukaryota > Metazoa > Chordata > Aves > Passeriformes > Petroicidae > Eopsaltria > Eopsaltria australis. Next base: position 66,576 of record JAVTVJ010002975.1, on the reverse strand, counting down.
GGGGCTGTCAGCTGCACATTCAGCCTCCCGCGACCCCCTAAGGTGCGGGTCCTGGCAGCTCTAAAGGAATCCGCACCAAAAAAAAAAAAAAAAATCCCTTTTTTTGTTCGGCCCAAGGTGAGACAATGCGGGCAGGGCCCTGCTCCAGATGACAGCGCTGATAAAGGAGCGCGGCGCAGGGATATCTTCCTTTCTTCGCGCTCCTTCATTCAATCCTTCTTTCTGTCACTCGCATTCTCTCCCTCCCTGCACTTCCCTTTCTTCTCTTTCTTCTCGCGGCCGCGGCAGGGACGGGCCCGGGGGTTCAATCGCGGGCGAATGTCACAGCCCCGCTCCCCAGCGCATCCCCGGGGCTGCCAGGGGCACCTCCCGCTCGGGGCCTTTCTCCCAAACGCGTCCCGGGGGGCTCCTGACATGAATGGAAAGCTGGGAGTGGTTTTTTTGAGGGGGGAAAAACGGGCAGGGGAGGGGGGGGATAAATGTGGAGAGAAAGGGAGAGGAGGTGGCAGAAATGCGGGAGGAAAAGCGGAATTAGCGGAGGGCAGGAGGGTTGGAATATCCGGAATTACAAACATAAATATAGAGAAAGTGGAGCACCCAAAACAAAACTCATGGGGACACAGTGAGCGGGCAGGGGATGAAAAATCAGAGATTCCAAAAATCCTCCATGAGTTTCGCCGCATCCTCGATTTCCCAGACGGAACACGAAGCGAGGGAAGGGAAGCGGCGGCTCAGGGTTCAATCGCGGGCGAATGTCACAGCCCCGCTCCCCAGCGCATCCCCGGGGCTGCCAGGGGCACCTCCCGCTCGGGGCCTTTCTCCCAAACGCATCCCGGGGGGTTCCTGACATGAATGGAAAGCTGGGAGTGTTTTTTTTGAGGGGGGAAACAGGCAGGGGAGGGGGGGAATAAATGTGGAGAGAAAGGGAGAGGAGGTGGCAGAAATGCGGGAGGAAAAGCGGAATTAGCGGAGGGCAGGAGGGTTGGAATATCCGGAATTACAAACATAAATATAGAGAAAGTGGAGCACCCAAAACAAAACTCATGGGGACACAGTGAGCGGGCAGGGGATGAAAAATCAGAGATTCCAAAAATCCTCCATGAGTTTCGCCGCATCCTCGATTTCCCAGACGGAACACGAAGCGAGGGAAGGGAAGCGGCGGCTCAGGGTTCAATCGCGGGCGAATGTCACAGCCCCGCTCCCCAGCGCATCCCCGGGGCTGCCAGGGGCACCTCCCGCTCGGGGCCTTTCTCCCAAACGCATCCCGGGGGGTTCCTGACATGAATGGAAAGCTGGGAGTGTTTTTTTTGAGGGGGGAAACAGGCAGGGGAGGGGGGGAATAAATGTGGAGAGAAAGGGAGAGGAGGTGGCAGAAATGCGGGAGGAAAAGCGGAATTAGCGGAGGGCAGGAGGGTTGGAATATCCGGAATTACAAATGTAAATATAGAGAAAGTGGAGCGCCCAAAACAAAACTCACGAGGACACAGCGAGCGGGCAGGGGATGAAAAACGAGATGCTCCAAAAATCCTCCATGAGTTTCGCCGCATCCTCGATTTCCCAGACGGAGCACGAAGCAAGGGAAGGCAACCCCAGGCCGCTCCCGGCCCCTGGCTCGGGGCTGACACTGGGATAAAGGGATAGGGCTGGGAGCAGCGGGACAGGGATGCGTCCCTGGCACCGGGATGTGTCCCTGGCACTGGGATCTCTACCTGGAACTGGGATCTCTGCCTGGAACTGGGATCTGTCCTGGGCACTGGGAGCTCTCGCTGGGACTGAGATCGATCCCTGGAACTGGGATCTCTGCCTGGAACTGGGATCTGTCCCTGGCACTGGGATCTCTGCCTGGAACTGGGATCCGTTCCGGGCACTGGGAGATCTTGCTGGAACTGGGATTTCTCCCTGGAACTGGGATCTGTCCCTGGCACCGGGATAGATCCCTGGCACTGGGATCTCTGCCGGGCACTGGGAGCTCTTGCTGGCAGTGGGATCTGTCCTGGGCACTGGGATCTCAGCCGGGAAAACAGGGAAAACAGGCAGGGCTGGGGCTCAGGGTGGGATCCCAGTGAGCTGGATGTCCCCGGGGTATCCCAGCCTCTCCCAGTCCAGGAGTGGCAGGGATTGATGGATCCCAGTCCCAAACTGGAGCTGGGCATTCCCAGTGTGTCCCTGCCTCTCCCAGTCCAGGAGTGGCAGGGATTGATGGATCCCAATCCCAAACTGGAGCTGGGCATCCCCGGGGTATCCCAGCCTCTCCCAGTGCAGGAGTGGCAGGGATTGATGGATCCCAATCCCAAACTGGAGTTGGGCATCCCCAGGGTGTCCCGGCCTCTCCCAGTGCAGGAGTGGCAGGGATTGGATGGATCCCAGTCCCAAATTGGAGCTGGATGTCCCCAGGGTGTCCCGGCCTCTTCCTGTCACAGCTGGGGCTGCAGCCCAGGCCAGGCATGAAAGGGATTCATGGATCCATAAATCCAGGGATTCTCCATGATCGGATCTCCCATCCCTGCTGGTTTACCCTGTAAATCCAGGGATTCTCCAGGATCAGATCCCTGTAAATCCAGGGGTTATCCAGGATCAGATCCCTGTAAATCCAGGGGTTATCCAGGATCAGATCCCTGTAAATCCAGGGGTTATCCAGGATTGGATCTCCCACCCCTGATGCCTCACCCTGTAAATCCGGGGGTTATCCAGGATCAGATCCCTTCCCTTCCCTTCCCTTCCCTTCCCTTCCCTTCCCTTCCCTTCCCTTCCCTTCCCTTCCCTTCCCTTCCCTTCCCAAACCTTCCCAAACCTTCCCAAACCTTCCCAAACCTTCCCTTCCCAAACCTTCCCTCCTTCCAAAATTCCTTCCAAAAAATTCCTTCCAAAATTCCTTCCAAAATTCCTTCCAAAATTCATTCCAAAATTCCTTCCAAAACTCCTTCCTTCCTTCCAAAACTCCTTCCTTCCAAAATCCCTTCCTTCCTTTCCCTCCTTCCCTGCTTCCCTCCCTCTCCCCCGGGCTGGATCCCGCGCCTGCCGCAGGCACGAGGCCATGAATATTGAAGTGCCGGAGGGGTTTTTTATGGACCCCACAGATGTGCCGGGACTCGGGGCCGGCCCCGTCACCTCGGGCCGCTTGAAAAGGCCCAACAAAAGCCCGAAGAAAAGAGGGCGAGGGGCGGAGGGGGCAGGGAGGCGAGGACCAGGAAAGAGTTGAAAGCGAGGGGGAAAAAAAAGAGGGCTGGAGTTGATGGATATTCCATCTGTTTGCATCCAGGGAATTCACAAAGGCTGCCGGGGACGCGGCTCCCGGTTTGCCCTCCCTCCCTCGCTCGCTCCGTGTTTGCCTCCGAACGTTCGGGATGGGTTGGGTTTGTTCGCCTCGGGAAGGAGCGGGAAGTTTTGGGGTTTGTGCGGTGTGCGGGGACAGGGCGGTGGGGCAGATCCTTGGGATCGGCCACAGGGATCCCGGTGTTCCCACATGGATCCTCTGGGATCCGATCTGGGATCAGATTGATCCTGCTGTTCCCACGTGGATCTGATCTGGGATCAGATTGATGCCACTATTCCCACATGGATCTTCTGGGTTCCGGTCTGGGATCAGATTGATCCTGCTATTCCCACATGGATCTTCTGGGATCCGGTCTGGGATCAGATTGATCCCGCTATTCCCACACAGAGCCTCTGGGATCAGAGGAAAAATAGGATTCCCAATCCCGCTCCCTCCCCAGTCCCATTCCCTTCCCAATCCCATTCCGTCCCCAATCCCATTCCCTCCCCAATTCCATTCCATCCCATCCCCAATTCCCCTCTCTCCCCATTCCCATTCCCATTCCCTCTCCATTCCCGCTCCCTCCCCAATCCCATTCCCTCCCCAATCCCATCCCATCCCCAATTCCCCATTCCCTCCCCCACCCCACCCCTCCGTCTCTCCCAGTTAATTTTTCGGACGGTGCAGCTGGGAGGGAGAGGGAAGGCGAGGGATGGGCTCAGGGCTGGCCAGCAGCTCCCTCATCCCAAATCCCAAATCCCAAATCCATCCCTGGCTAATGAATGCGCTCCCACGCCTGGCGCCGCCGATCCCGGCTCCGAGCGGCTCCGGGACCCGGCTGCGGCTCCTTGTGGAGCATCCCGGGCTCAGGCTGAGCCTGGAGGGCCTCGCTGGGAGCGATTCCTCCTAATCCTGTTGATTAATTTAACTCCAGGGCCAAGAGGAGCCGCGGCTGGAGAGGAGGGAGGCGGAGGAAAAGGGAATGGGGAGGGGGGGACCTGGCCAGGCCCTGATTATGGATAAATTTTCCCGAGCCTTTCCTCCAATTCCAACCTCCTCCTGCCCTTTCCAAACCCCTCTTGCTCGTTGTCCCCCTCCCTGGACCCGCAGATCAGCTCAGGAGAAGGAGTTTGGGATAATTCCCAGATTTCCTCACGCTGGAGTGAGCCCTGGGACAAGGCCAGGCTTCTCCTTGTTGCCTTTCCCTGCACCTTCAGGATGAGCTGGGAAAAAAGGGAATAAATCCCCCCGGCTCCTCCTGCCCGTGCCGGGAAAGGCAGCAAGGGGAAGCCTGGCCTTGTCCCAGGGCTCACTCCAGCGTGAGGAAATCCGGGAATTATCCCAAACTCCTGCTCTTTCCAAACCCCTCTTGCCCATTATCCCCCTCCCTGGACCGACGGATTTGCTCAGGAACGGAGTTTGGGGCCGTAATTCCCAGATTTCCTCACGCTGGAGTCCGCCCTGGGACAAGGCCAGGCTTCTCCTTGCTGCTTTTCCCTGCACGGGCAGGAGGAGCCGGGGGGATTTATTCCCTATTTTCCCAGCTCATCCTGAAGGTGCAGAACTCGGTGCTGGTCCTAAAAACCCCCAGCAGGTCCCTCCACGGGGTCATTTCTCCCCTCTGCTCCCAAAAAATTGCCTGTTGACGGAGATATTCCAAATTGACGTTGGAATATCGCCCTCGGAGCAGCGGGAAGAGTTTCCACTCCGCGTCCCAGGATGAAACCTCTGCCTTTTTATTCCTGAAATGAGGATTTCTTTCCAAAAGCAAAGAGATTTGGGCAGTCTGAGCTTTTCATTCCGAGCTGCAAGAGCTCTGAAAAAGGGATGGAAAAACAATGGAATCGCTCCTAAAAACCCCAAATACCCCAAATCGCTCCTAAAAATCCCAAAAATTATGGGATGAGCGTAAATCCTGTAACCCACACGCTTCTCTCCTGGTCTTCCCTATTCTCTTTCGCTTTCCCTGTTCTCCACCTTGTCCTGCTGGGAGGTTTTTCCCTCTGTTCCCTCCCCACTCTGCTTTTCCTGTCAATCTTTCCCGGGATGAGATCCTGGGAGTGCTGCCCACTGCTTCCCATCCTTCATCCTTCCCACCCTGCTGCTGGAAATTCCCCCACCTTCCCCTTTGCCCGTGCTCAGCAAGGGTAAAACAGCACCAGGTGATTCCTGCGGCAAAAATCCCTGGAAATTTGGATCTCCCCCTGCTCCCGCTGCCGGCAGCCGTTGCTCACACAGGGATGGGCTGGAAAAAATGAAAGGTTTGAGTTTGGGATGGATTTCCACAACTTTGGAAAACCAACGGCACAGGAGCTTTGGGGAGGATGTGGGAATGGATAATCCGGGATATTCCAGCTGGTTGGGAATGGGAATGACTTGTGGATCTGGGCAGGTGAGGGAGCTGCTGACGGGCTCAGAGAGCCCATTCCAGCTGGAAAACATTCCCTGTCCTTCCCTGCGTCCCTGCCTGACAGCAGCAGCTGCTCCGGGTGGGAGCAGCTGGTCCCAGGAATTCCCTGGGAGTTTTCCTGCTCCCTCCGTTCTGGCTTTGAGGTCGGGCTCTTGGAGCCGGGCACTTGGCACTGGGAGTTGTTCCCAGCCCTTCCCGGCTCCCAGGGTCACTGGGGGTGGGTGGGTGATTCCTGCCAGCCCTGGCATGGCTGGAAAATGGGGATAATGCCTGGGAAGTTTGGGAATGGAGAGGTTTATTGTCCGTGTGGATTATCCCGGCCATTTTCACCCCACAGAGGGTGGCGATCCCTCGTTCTTCCCCAAAATCCCATGGATAAATCAGGGATCCTTTGTCAGGAGCTGGGGAAGGAGCTCCCAGGGTCACCAGGGGTGGGTGGGTGATTCCTGACAGCCCTGGCATGGCTGGAAAATGGGGATAACGTCTGGGAAGTTTGGGAATGGAGAGGTTTATCCTGATATTTTCCGTGTGGATTTTCCCGGCCATTTTCACCCCACAGAGGGTGGCAATCCCTCGTTTTCTCCCCCAAAACCCCATGGATAAATCAGGGATCCTTTGGCATGAGCTGGGGAAGGAACTTCGGGATTTTTCCCTTCCCAGGTGAAGCGAGGGAGCTGGAATTTGGCCCAGATCCTTTCCCTGGGTGGTTTTCCCTGCACCTGGGGAGCTCCGGATGCCGGGAGCGGGATGGGAGTTCACAAATGATGGAGCAGCTCCGGTGAGGAGCTCCAGGGAATCTGCTGGAGCTTTCCAGATGTGCCCCTGCTCCTCCAAGGCCCAGATGTGCGGGCTCCTACCTGCCCCACATCATCTGGGGCCCAGATGTGCAGCCCCGCTGCTCCCAGGCACAGATGTTCCTTCTCCTGGAGACCCCAGACTTTCCCTGGAAGTGGACAAACCCCAAAAAAACCTCGTTTGGAAGCAAATCCTGGCTACACGCAGGAGAATTTGGGAATTTTTTAGGATTTTTTTTTTTAGGGTCTTTAAAATGTGGGGCAGGTGCTGCCCCTCTGAATCCATCAGGGAATTTTTCACTGATTTGGGGGAGAAATTCAGGGAAAAAAAAGGGTTTGGATCTAAAAGCTGAATGTGTTTAAGGCATTTAATGGGAAGCCAGAGCCCAAAGGAGGGAAAATCTTTCCAAGGGATGTTTTTTCCCCCCAAAACAACCCTTGGATCGGAGCTCTCCTGATTCCAGCACCTTCCCCAGGGTCCCACACCGCGTCCTCCCCACAAGCCCCGGGACATAAAAGGAATTTTGTTTGGAATGCAGAGGCTTTTTGCGGTTATCCCGGTGCCTCCCACCCCTCAAACTCCGCAGCAGCTGTCGGGAGCCGCAGCTGCAGCTCCCGGCGCTGCCAAGAAGAAAGGCAGATTTTTGGGTGATGATAATGTAGGAGCAGAACAAAAAAAAACCCAAAAAAAGAGGGAAAAAAATAGGCTGGAAAACACGGTTAGAGACTTCAGGGAACTTCATGGTCAAGCTGAGCTTACGTAAACCCTGCTTTAATCCTGAATTAGCAAAGGTTCGCCCGAAAGAGAAAGGACTTTGCTGTGAGCACGATTCGGTGCCGGCTCTCAGCGAGGCTGGGTGGTTCCTGTGGAAAACAACAGCCAGGCTTGGGAAGGGAAAGAAATCAATTAATCCGGTGAATCCGCTGTTTTCTTGGGAAAGATGGAAAAGGTGGCAGGGCTGGAGCTGTGCCCAGCTCAAGGGTTTGCTGTGTCCCGCTGTCCCTTCCCTGCTGGGGGCGCGTTTTGTGGCCTGGCTGAGCCCCTCCAAAATCAACATCAGCACCCCATAAATCCCACGTGGAACAACTCTGGAATCTGGGATTGATCCAGGAGAGCCAACATTGGAGTCCCAGCTCCTCCAAAAGCTGCTGAGGACCTGGGGAATACCCATGTGGGGCCTTCTGCTTGATCCCCAGCCAAAAACACGGAGCAAAACTGGGTTTGTTTATTCCAGTCGTGCTCCTTTGGGTTCGGGAGAGGTCACGCCTGGTGCTGGGATCCAGGCAGGGAGAAGGGAAAGGGAAAATGCAGGGAAAGCTGAGGTGGAGGAAGAAATGGCTGATTAAACACTAGGAAAGGACTGGATGGCGTCTGAATTCCGTAGGAAATTTGGGAATTGAGGAGCTGAGCTGTCTCCTGTGGGCAGCCCAACCTCCAGCTGAAACCGAGCTGGAAAACTTCATCCCATCTGCAAAAAATTCCCGATTGTTCCTTTCTGTTTTTCTTCCTAAGTTTTAAAAACCGAAATCTTCAACCCCAAAATCTGATAAAACACGGGAGGAAATTGGGCAGCACAAGTCAAAGCACCGTTTGTTGAAAATATATCAGTTCCTGACTTTTTCGGGGCAAAATTGACTTTTTCGGCTCTGAAACCAATGAAAAATAGAAATTCCTTGGAATAAGCCAAGCGCTGGGAGTTCTTTCCCCATAAAAACTGGAATCAGGGACTACGAGCCCCCCTTTTCCTGCGAGAAGTTTTGATTTTCCAAGGTTTTCTTTGCCACGTGGGAAAAAAATAATGGTGGGAAATTCCATAAAAGTGGGGGATGCTTGGACTGAGCTTTTCCTTGTGAGGGCCCGGAGAAACTGAGGATTCCCCATCCCTGGAAGTGTCCAACACCAGGCTGGACAGGGCTTGGAGCAGCCTGGGATGGTGGAAGGTGTCCCTGCCCATGGAAGTGCGGGAATGGGATGGGATTTAAGGTCCCTCCCAGCACAAACCAGTCTGGGATTCCAGGATTCCCATGACTGCAGAGAAAGCCAGGCTTAAGGGCCTCCTTTTCTTAGATATCGGGATGAAATTCCTCCCTGGGAAGGTGGGGAGGGCCTGGAATGGATTTCCCAGAGAAATTGTGGCTGCCTCTGGATCCCTGGAATCGCCCTGGGATAATGGGAGTTGTGGAACAGGATGAACTTCCGGGCGTTCTCAACCCAAACTGGAATATCCGCGATTCCGAGCTTTATTCCGCTGGACGCCGCGCTGACTTCGCCGGGCTTTTCAACCCTTCCGATATCTTTCCTGATCTCCCGTTCCTCCCTGTCCGCAGGGAACCGCCTGGACGAGGGCTCGGACGTGGAGTCGGAGCCGGACCTGCCGCTGAAGCGGAAGCAGCGCCGGAGCCGCACCACGTTCACGGCGGAGCAGCTGGAGGAGCTGGAGAAGGCCTTCGAGAGGACCCACTACCCCGACATCTACACCCGCGAGGAGCTGGCCCAGCGCACCAAGCTCACCGAGGCGCGCGTGCAGGTAAGGCCCGGCCTAACCCGCCTCGGCCCGGCCTAGCCCTGCGCACCCCGGCCTGATTCTGAGCTCGCCGAACTAAGCCTGCACACACCGGCCGATGCCCATGGATCCTGGCCTAACCTCATGCAGCCCCGGCCTAACTCTGTGGTCCCTGGTCTAACCCTGTGCACTCTGGCTTAATCCCATGCAGCTTGGCCTAACCCTGTGCTCCCTGGCCTAACCCTGTGCACCCCGGCCTAACTCCGTGCTCCCTGGCCTAAGCCTGTGCACCCCAGCCTGACTCTGCGCTCGCCAAAGTAACCCTGCACACACCGGCCTATGCCCATGGATCCTGGCCTAACCTCATGTAGCCCCGGCCTAACTCTGTGGTCCCTGGTCTAACCCTGTGCACTCTGGCTTAATCCCATTCAGCTTGGCCTAACCCTGTGCTCCCTGGCCTAAGCCTGTGCACCCCGGCCTAACTCCGTGCTCCCTGGCCTAACCCTGTGCACCCCGGCCTAACTCCGTGCTCCCTGGCCTAACCCTGTGCACCCCGGCCTAACTCCGTGCTCCCTGGCCTAACCCTGTGCACCCTGGCCTAACTCCGTGCTCCCTGGCCTAACCCTGTGCACCCCGGCTTAATCCCATTCAGCTCGGGCTAACCCCGTGCACCCCAGCCTAACCCTACACATTCCAGCCTAACCCTGTGCTCCCTGGCCTAATCCTGTACACTCTGCCTTAACCCTGCACAGCCCGGCCTAATCCCACACTCCCTGGTCTAACCACGCTCACCCTGGCCTAAGCCTGCACACCCCGCCCTAACCCTGCACATCCTGGCTTAACCCCCGCACATCCTGGCCTAACCCTGCACACCCTTGCCTAATCCTGTGCACCCTGGCTTAAAGCCGTGCACCCCTGCCTAACCCCGCACTCCCCAGCCTAACCCCACACACCCCGGCCTAACCCCGTGCACCCCGGCCTAACCCCACGCAGCCCAGCCAAACCCTGGCCTAACCCCGCGCTTCCCCCCCAGATCGCGGCTGCTCCTCCTCCGCCTCTTCTCAACAGAGCTAAACCTTTGCAACAGGGCTTAAACAATAAAGTTAAGAGCAGATCTTTACTGGAAGCTCCCAGGTGGGCATGGGCACACCCGGCGGCGGGATTGCTGCAATTTGATAAGGGTGATTAATTTGATAAGGGCGATTAATTAGGACATCTGACAGATACAGCCAATAGGAGGCTCAGTTTTCCCAGGAGCTCACCCCATGCCAGCCCCAAGGGCTTCTTGGCCCCATTTCCTTGTGGCGTCTTCCCTGATTTTGGTAGGGAAGCAAAATGTTCCTCTCCTCGGAAACGCGACTCGGCGGCGTTTCAGGGCCGCGTTCCAAGGTTAATCCTCGGTCTGAGATCTTGGAGGAATGGTAGGAAAAAACCAGGAGCGATGTAGCTCTGGGATGGGCGTCCCACGGAGCTACGGAGATAAAAAACACGGAAACAAAAAACAGGGAAATAAAAAAACACGGATATAAAAAATACGGAAAAAAAAATTACGGAAATAAAAAAATATGGAAACAAAAAATAGGGAAATATGGAAGCAGCAGAGACCTTTAGGCATCACCTCCCCCTTGGAGAGGAGCTGGGAGTGAGGCTGCTCCAAGGTGGGAGCCGCGCTCAAACCCAGCTCTTCCTCTCCATGGGTCCCATCCAACTCGTCCACATTCCCACGGATTTAGAGAGGCCCTTTGGATTTGGCCCCTCCAGCCGTACCAGCTGCAGGGTTTGCATCCCCGTTGGGACCCGGAGCCAAATGTTGGCGTGTTCTCTTGGAGGCGATCCCTTGGTTTGCCCAGGGGGACGCGGCGCGTGTTTATTCCCGGCTGGAGCGATCCCGCGTTTCCCCGGCCTCGCGGATCAGATTTTGCCGAGTTTGCAAAGTTCCGTGTGTGAATTTTCCAGACAAGTTTTTGGTGGGGTTTTTTGTTTTTTTCCTCCCCTTTGGATCTCTGGAGAGCACGGAAAGCGCCGTGGGGGGAAGGGAAGAGAGGGGAGAAGCGGGAAGGGAGGGTTTGGAGCCGGGAATTCTGACATGGACACGATTAATGGCCCTGGTGGGAGCTGCAGATCCCGGGATAATGGAATCCCTCAGGAAAGGCCGGGAAGGGGGAGGGCTTGGGGATTGGGGATGAGGGTTACGGCAGTGAAATGGAGACCCCCGCAGTCCGAGCTCCCAGAGGGAATCCCGGGCTCAGTGGGAGCAGGGAAAGGGTTTTCCATGTTCCCTCCTGTTGGGAAAATGCTCCTGGAATGAGCTTTTCCAAAGGAAACCAGGCTGGGTTTGCCTGTGGCTGTTGGGATAAGGATGTGCTCACCCAGGAGCCGGAGCTGCCAAAGGGTTTTGGGGTTTTCCCCTCAAATATTTGGGAATGGGGGTGTTCCCCACTCCTGGTTAAAGACTTTTCCCAAAGGATTGTCCAGCACCGTGGCAGGTGCTGTCACCTTCCTCCTGGGAAATCCTGGATTTTCCTGGAATTAACACCTTGTTCCATTCTCATCCTGGGAAATCCTGGATTTTCCTGGAGTTATCACCTTGTTCCATTCTCCTCCTGGGAAATCCTGGATTTTCTTGGAGCTGTCACCTCGCTCCAGCTTCCTCCTGGAAAATCCTGGATTTTCCTGGAGCTGTCACCTTGCTCCAGCTTCCTCCTGGAAAATCCTGGATTTTCCTGGAGCTGTCACCTCCCTCCATCTTCCTCTTGGGAAAACCTGGATTTTCCTGGATCCATCTAGACTTGGCCGTGGAGGCTGGAAAAGGAAATCCAACAAAACTTAGGCTGGCCTGGCTTTGATCTTGGCCCAGGGAGTTCAGAAGCGTTGATCTGGCGGCCGTGTAGGATCAGGGATGTTTGGAGCCTGGGAAAAGCGGCTCATTAAGGGAATGGAATGTGTGAATTCCCCAATTTTTGTTTTGCATGCTTTGCCCCAATTCCTCTCCCTCGCGTAGGTGGGCGCGGACTGTGGAGCGGGGGGTGGAAAATGGATGTTCCTGTGGGAAAATTATGGGAAAAAACGGAATTTTGAGGGGAAGCAGAGTTTAGGGAACACCTCGGGATGGGGCGAGGGAGGAAGGGAGGGAAAAACCATTCCCAAGGCACTGGGAGAAAGGAGAGAAGCCGGGAAGAAAACCGATTCGGGAAAACCAAATAAATGAATTAATTAATGAAAAGAACTTTTCCCTCATCCCAAGCTCGGATCTCCCAATCCCTCCCTGCTCCCAGGCCCTTGGAGAAGGAGGCTCCTGCCAGGGCTGTGCAGCAGCTGCTCTCCGAGGCACATTCCTGCTGCCTTCCCTCATTCCAGCAGCCTGGCACGGGCGGCTTCTTCCCACCACTTGGGAGGCTGCCGGCCCTTGGCAGATTTTCTGGATATCAGGGAGGATCTCCCGCTGGCTCTCGGGATCCGCAAACGTCGCTCGCTCAGATTTTGGGGAAAAATAAAAAATGGCCTCCTCCCCCACACATGTAAATCCACATGGATGCATCCAGCAGGGAATCTTCGCCCACCTCGGGGGCTCGCTTTTGTCTTGGCCGAGTTTTTAAGCCAAGAGTTGAGTTTTTGGGTTAAAAACGGCGCTAAAGCAGCAGGGCCAGCTCGGATCGGGGGTTGTGGGGTGTGGAGGGATGGAACAAGGGGGAATGGCTCCGAACTGAAAGAGGGAGAGTTTAGATGGGATATTTGGGAGAAATTCCAGCTCGGATCGGGGGTTCTGGGGTGTGAAGGGATGGAACAAGGGGGAATGGCTGTGAACTAAAATAGGGAGAGTTTAGATGGGATATTTGGGAGAAATTCCAGCTCGGATTGGGGGTTGTGGGGTGTGGAGGGACAGGATAAGGGGAATGGCTCCGAACTGAAAGAGGGACAGTTTAGATGGGAAATATTTTGGGAGAAATTCCAGCTTGGATCAGGGGTTCGGGGTGTGGCGACTATGGTGCCCGATGGGATTTATGTAGTTGAGGTGGAAATTAGGGACATTGGGTCGGATAACTGGCAGGAACAGGGGAGAGTTTTCATGATAAAGGATAATTTGAGGAGGAAATTCCAAGCTTGGATCAGGGAGTGTTCAGGGTTGATGGGAAGAGAGCTAGACAAAAGGGGGAATGTGGGTAGATGATATTCTTAGGAGAGAGAGAAATTCGAGAGTTTCATTGATGGGTGGATAATTTCAGGGGGAGTATACATGTTGGGCCCTGGTGCTGTGGAGTAGCGAGCAGGGGTTACTGGGAGTGTGGAGAGGGGAGGACTAGCGGCTAGGAAACTGAAAGGGGGAATGGGAGCAGTTCCTTGGACTTAATGGAGAAATGAGTGGACATCTTTTAGGAGTGAGAGAGAATTACTCCAAGTATCGGGGAAGTATAAGGGTTCGGTCAGCTTTCGTGTGTGGATGTGTTGGGGGAGTGTGGTGGCGGGTGTGATAGGGGGAAAGAGGTGGCGGTATGAAACGGTGAGAGAGGAGATGTCGCTACGCGTACTTGGAAATTCAAGTGGGAAGATAATCTGGTATTGTTAGTGATAGGTGTACCCGTCAAGTTGGGCTTGAGAAATCAGGGTGGTCTTGAGCCTGGGGTGTATGTCGGGGGGGACATGTCGTGATGGCATGGGTGGGGGAAAGGGTAGCAGGCTGACTCAGGGGGAATGGCTCTGAACAAAAAAAAGGGAGAGTTTAGATGGGATATTTGGGAGAAATTCCAGCTTGGATCGGGGGTTGTGGGGTGTGGAGGAACAGGATAAGGGGGAATGGCTGTGAACTAAAATAGGGACAGTTTAGATGGGATATTTGGGAGAAATTCCAGCTTGGATCAGGGGTTCTGGGGTGTGGAGGGACAGGATAAGGGGAATGGCTCCGAACTGAAAGAGGGACAGTTTAGATGGGATATTTGGGAGAAATTCCAGCTTGGATCAGGGGTTCTGGGGTGTGGAGGGACAGGATCAGGGGGAATGGCTCTAAACTGAAAGAGGGAGAGTTTAGATGGGATATTTGGGAGAAATTCCTCGCTGTGAGGGTGGAGAGGCCCTGGCACAGCATTCCCAGGGAAGCTGTGGCTGCCCCTGGATCCCTGGGAGTGTCCAAGGCCAGGCTGGACGGGGTTTGGAGCAGCTTGGGACAGTGGAAGGTGTCCCTGACAATGGCAGGGGGTGGCTTTGAGATCCTTTCCAGCCCAAACCAGTCCGGAATTCATTCCAAGATTCCATGGAGGCCTCACCAACATCTGCCCCGGAGCTCAGGTGTGAGGTGGGGGCAGAGGTGAGGACGGGTTTGTGACCCAAAAAGCGGCTGGAGCGCAGCTGCGCCACATCTGGCCCTTGCTCCGCTCATCCCCTGGGTCAGCTCGGGGGTGGATTCCTTCCTGCACCCTATTCCTGTTCCTATTCCTGTTCCTGTTCCTATTCCTATTCCTATTCCTATTCCTATTCCTATTCCTATTCCTATTCCTGTTCCTATTCTTATTCCTATTCCTATTCCTATTCCTATTCCTATTCCTATTCCTATTCCTGTTCCTGTTCCTGTTCCTGTTCCTATTCCTATTCCTATTCCTATTCCTGTTCCTGTTCCTATTCCCACTCCTATTCCTATTCCTGCATCCTATTCCTGTTCCTATTCCTATTCCTATTCCTATTCCTGTTCCTGTTCCTATTCCTATTCCTATTCCTGTTCCTGTTCCTATTCCTATTCCTATTCCTATTCCTATTCCTATTTCTATTCTTAATCTTATTCCTATTCCTATTTTGATTCCTATTCCTGCATCCTATTCCTATTCCTGCATCCTGTTCCCATTCCTATTCCTACATTTTATTCCTGCATCCTGTTCCCATTCCTATTCCTCTTCCTATTCCCATTTCTGCATCCTATTCCTATTCCTATTCCTATTCCTCTTCCTATTCCCATTTCTGCATCCTATTCCTATTCCTATTCCTATTCCTATTCCCATTCCCATTCCCATTCCCATTCCTCTTCCTATTCCCATTTCTGCATCCTATTCCTATTCCCATTCCCATTCCCATTCCCATTTCCATTCCCATCCCTATCCCTATCCCTATCCCTATCCCTATCCCTATCCCTATCCCTATCCCTATCCCTATCCCTATCCCTATCCCTATCCCTATTCCCATTCCCATTCCTGCATCCCATTCCTGTGCTGGGATTCCACTTTGCTGCTCCCTGGACAAATCCAGGCGGGTTTCTCCATCTCTCTTCTCTCCTCTCTTGGCTTCTCCATGTGGATCTCCCTCTCCCCGATCCCCGGGGCTCCCATTCCATGCCCTCCTCCCTGTGGGAAGCTGCCGGCTCTGCCAGCCCTTCCTGGCAGCGCCTGGAGCCCGGCTGGGCACGCAGCTGTCGGGATAACTGGAATTTTGACACGTTGACAGCTCATAAAACCCACGAGCTGGACGAGCAGCCGCTCCCGGCTCCGGTTTCCCGGCAAATCCCGGGAGGCTGAGCTGGGTTTTGGCCGGGTCACGGGCGGTGTTTGGGTGTTCGGGATGCGGCATTCCAGCTCAGGCTTCCAGAGGGATGAGCTGTTAACAGGTTAATCCCAGGCTGAGCAGAGCCAGGGATGAGCCTGCGTGGATTTCCGGGGAATCGGGGTGGCGGTGGTCATCCGGTGGAAATTCCAGGGATTTGGGATTTGAGGCAATGTCCTGGCTCACGGCACGAACTGAGGGAATTCTCACCCATCTGCGAGCTCCCCTTGCCGCCCTCGTGGAAAAAAAAATCCGTGGATGTCCCGAGCATCAGGGAATTAACAGGAATCCACTCCGTTAATTTAGTGGGAGCTTTGATTTCGGGTCTTGGATGTTTTCTGGGATTTTTCCGCCCGTTTTTGTAATTATCTCGTGGATGATGTGAAAGTTTTGATGTGGGGAAAAAGAAAAAACAGGATTCTGTGACAGCTTTGAAGCTTTTGTCCCTGGCATTCCTGGCGGAGGGGCTTTTTCCCAGAGCAATCCGTTTCCCATAAACAATCGGGAATTCGTTTGTGGGGTGGTTTTCAGCAGGAAAATCCTTTTGCCAGGAGATTCTTCCGTAGGTGTAGGAATCTCCAAGCGGAGCTGGTGTCACGAAAGCCGCCAGGTCCAGCACCGTGGGGCTGGGGAGCTGGAATTCATCTTTGACTTTTTGGAATTAATCTGTGGAATGTTTGGGGTGTCCTGAGATCCTGACCTGGCAGAGTCCCCTTTATCCAGCTGGGACTGGGCCTCAGCTGACCCTATGGAATGTTTGGGGTGTCCTGACCCCTGACCTTACAGAATCCCCTTTATCCATCTGGGATTGGCCCTCAGCTGACCCTATGGAATGTTTGGGGTGTCCTGAGCCCTGACCTGGAAGAATTCCCTTTCTCCATCTGGGAAGGGCCCTCAACTGACCCTGTGAAATGTTTCAGGTGTCCTCAGATCCTGGCAGAATCCCCTTTCTCCATCTGGGATTGGCCCTCAGCTGACCCTATGGAATGTTTGGGGTTTCCTGAGATCCTGACCTGGCAGAGTCCCCTATATCCATATGGGAAAGGTGCTCAGCTGACCCTATGGAACGTTTGGGGTGTCCTGACCCCTGACCTTACAGAATCCCCTTTATCCAGCTGGGATTGGCCTTCAGCTGACCCTATGGAATGTTTGGAGTGTCCTGAGCCCTGACCTGGCAGAATCCCCTTTCTCCATCTGGGAAGAGCCCTCAGCTGATCCTATGGAATGTTTGGGGTGTCCTGAGCCCTGACCTGGCAGAATCCCCTTTCTCCACCTGGGATTGTCCCTCAGCTGCCCCCGTGGGACATTCCGGGTGTCCTGAGCCCTGACCTGGCAGAATCCCCTTTCTCCACCTGGGATTGTCCCTCAGCTGCCCCCGTGGGACATTCCGGGTGAGCTGAGGCCATCCAAGAGCCTTTCCCACCCGGTTCCCGCAGCCCCTGAGCACAAACAGGTGCTGCAGCCGCTCCGTCCCACCAAAGGCGCAGCTCGGCATTCCCAGCCCTGTTTCCATTTATTTCCTCATCCACCCCATCCATCTTTCCTCCCACATCGAGTCCTGATTAGGCTGAGCAGGAGCACAACAGGATTTTTTTTTTTCCTCCTCTTTTTTTCCCTCCCACAGGAGGCTCTTCTTGACCTTCCTTTCCTCTCCTTGTCTGACAAATTGTGGGAGCTGACCCAGAGCTGGGATAATTCGCTCCAGCCTCATCCCGGCAGGCAGCTGCTCCTGCAGGGATGAGCTGGGGAAGCTTTCCCAGCCCCGTGGTTCCTCCCTCTCCCGTCTGCGGGAGGCCTGAGGGATATCCAGGATATCCAGGATATCCAGGAGTGGGATTGAGCGAGGTGCAGTGGCACCGTGGGTGTCCTGGCTGGGTGTGACCAGGTCATGAAGAACTCCCTGGAATTCTCCTTCCAATCCTTGGATATCTCCTTCCAATCCTTGGGTATCTCCTTCCAATCCTTGGATAAATTCATCCACTCTTTGGATATCTCCTTCCAATCCTTGGATATCTCCTACTCCTTGGATATCTCCTTCCAATCCTTGGATATCTCCTTCCAATCCTTGGATATCTCCTTCCACTCTTTGGATATCTCCTTCCAATCCTTGGATATCTCCTACTCCTTGGATATCTCCTTCCAATCCTTGGGTATCTCCTTCCAATCCTTGGGTATCTCCTTCCAGTCCTTGGATATCTCCTTCCAATCCTTGGGTATCTCCTTCCAGTCCTTGGATATCTCCTTCCAATCCTTGGATATCTCCTACTCCTTGGATATCTCCTTCCAATCCTTGGATATCTCCTTCCACTCTTTGGATATCTCCTTCCAATCCTTGGATATCTCCTACTCCTTGGATATCTCCTTCCAATCCTTGGGTATCTCCTTCCAATCCTTGGGTATCTCCTTCCAATCCTTGGGTATCTCCTTCCAGTCCTTGGATATCTCCTTCCAATCCTTGGATATCTCCTTCCACTCTTTGGATATCTCTTTCCAATCCTTGGGTATCTCCTACTCCTTGGATATCTCCTTCCAATCCTTGGGTATCTCCTTCCAATCCTTGGATATCTCCTTCCAATCCTTGGGTATCTCCTTCCAATCCTTGGATATCTCCTTCCAATCCTTGGGTATCTCCTTCCAATCCTTGGATATCTCCTTCCAATCCTTGGGTTTCTCCTTCCAATCCTTGGATATCTCCTTCCCAGTTTTTTCCCCGTCTCTGCTCCCCCTCAGCAGTGCCAAGTGGTTTTTAGGACACATCTCTCTATTTAAAACATGATTTGGAAGCCGATCCACAGGGAAAAATCCCCCAAACGCAGCCGGTACAAAGCGCTGTTCCCAGTCCCGGATCCCATTCCCATGGAAAAGAGCCCATGGACACGGCCCATGGCCCTGCTCTGCATGGAAATCACCTCGGGGATCTGCTCTTGGGATTTTCCGGCTGCTGGGTTCTTCCCCCAGCCCTTTCCCCAAGTGCTGGCCCCAAATTCTGGATTGATTCTGAAGCGTCTGGGGGAGGGAGTTTGGGGTTGGTTCTGAAGGATTTGGGGAAGGAGTTTGGGGTTGGTTCTGCAGGATTTGGGGAAGGAGTTTGGGGTTTGTTCTGTGGGATTTGGGGAAGGAGTTTGAGGTTGGTTCTGCAGGATTTGGGGAAGGAGTTTGGGGTTGGTTCTGCAGGATTTGGGGAAGGAGTTTGGGGTTGGTTCTGTGGGATTTGGGGAAGGAGTTTGGGCTTGGTTCTGCAGGATTTGGGGAAGGAGTTTGGGGTTGGTTCTGCAGGATTTGGGGAAGGAGTTTCGGGTTGGTTCTGCGGGATCTGGGGAAGGAGTTTGGGCTTGGCTCTGCAGGATTTGGGGAAGGAGTTTGGGGTTGGTTCTGCAGGATTTGGGGAAGGGAGTCTGGGGTTGATTCTGCGGGATTTGGGGAAGGGAGTTTGGGGTTGGTTCTGCAGGATTTGGGAAAAGGAGTTTGGGCTTGGCTCTGCAGGATTTGGGGAAGGAAGTTTGGGGTTGGTTCTGCAGGATTTGGGGAAGGAGTTTGGGGTTGGTTCTGCAGGATTTGGGAAAAGGAGTTTGGGCTTGGCTCTGCAGGATTTGGGGAAGGAAGTTTGGGGTTGGTTCTGCAGGATTTGGGGAAGGAGTTTGGGGTTGGTTCTGCAGGATTTGGGAAAAGGAGTTTGGGCTTGGCTCTGCAGGATTTGGGGAAGGAAGTTTGGGGTTGGTTCTGCAGGATTTGGGGAAGGAGTTTGGGGTTGGTTCTGCGGGATTTGGGGAAGGAATTTGGGGTTGGTTCTGCAGGATTTGGGAAAAGGAGTTTGGGCTTGACTCTGCAGTATCTGGGAAGGGGAGTCTGGAGTTGATCCCCAAGATGTGGGAACCCTTTTTTAAGCCCAGCCTCCAAGAAACCTCTCCAGCAGCTCCCAAACTTCCTCCTCTCCCTCCTCTCCCTCCTCTTCCTCCCCGGCGCGGCCGGAGCCGGCCCAGGCTCCACGCCAGGCTCGCCATGCTGTAACAGGATCCCGTGGCAGGCAGGGGAATCTTTGGGGGCTGATAAACCCCGAGCAGCCGGGAACTGAAGGCAGGTTCCCTTTGAAGTGCACCTCGCATTACAGCGAGCTGCTCCAGCCTCGGGATTTCAGCCACCAATAAAATGATTTACGAGCATAAAAGGCCTGAGCCACCTTCGAGGCGGGGGAAAGGGGAGGAATCGCAAACGTCATTAGCTGCAGAGGTTCTGCTTTTATTTTTATTTCTCCGGGTTAGGAATGAGGGGCAGAATCGACCTGTTGGGGCCATGAAACGTCCCTGCCTCTGCACGGGGAGATAAACCCCATCAGCGGCTTTGTGGGGCTGCAGCCTCCAGCCAGGCTCTGTGGGAAGCGCTGCTTTAAACTCCCGGGAATCTCTTTTGGTGCAGGTGGATTTTTTTTTTTTTTAGCCTTATCGTTTCCCGTTTGTTTGCTCCGAGAAACGCCGAGATCTGGAACCGGCTCCGGCGTCTTCTGGAGTGAGAGAGCCTCCGAGTGTGGAAATCACCCAAAATGTAAAAAATATGGGGTTTATCCTCAGTTTCACGCCACGTGTAGGGTTGTGGAAGGGCTCAAATTGGTTGACTTCAATCCTAAAAAGCAGCAGTTTTTCCTGGAGTCACGGGAGGAGCGTAATTAGGGACTGGATTTCTTTGCTGATAATCCTCTCCCTTTGGAGTTTATCTTCCCTTTCTTCTCAGACCAAAAAGGCTCATGCCCAGGGTGACTCCACCTGGTCGTAAAAGGATCCCGAGTATCCTTTTCTCTCCGTATAAAACAAAGGAATTACGCCGGATGCGGGGAGCGGGACGGGAGGTGCCGCTCTCACGCGGGTGGATTTTAATTCCCGAACAGATTTAAAGTGTAAACGAGACCAAAGTCACCTCACACTGGGGCATAAAACAGCACAAATCTGTCCCAAGTTGTGTTTTGATCGGACAGATCCCCAGGGCAGCCGAGTCCTGCTGTCCCATCCTAGAACGTCTCGCTCCACATCTTCTTTCCGAGCACCTCTTCCCGAGTGGATTTGCAGCATTTGGTTGGGAAAAAAAATAAAAATAAAAATAAAAATAACTTTCCCACCCTTTGGAAAAGTCAGAAATCCCTGGGGTGGCTTTTGCATTCCTGGGGTTCCGCTTCTCTTTCCCTCTCCATGCCTGGATTTGGATCTTGGTTTTGTTTCAGGTGTTGGACTTCCATGTGCTGCTCTCGGCACTGGGGTCTGGATTTTCTTGGAGTGGGAGCTCTTCCAGCCCCAGCCTTTTCATCTGCAAGGAGAAGGTTTTTCCTCTCTTCCTCTGCAAAAAGAAGGTTTATTCCTCTCCTTTTCCTCTGCAAGGACAAAGTTCATTTCTCTCCTTTCCCACTGCAAAGAGAATTTTTATTTCTCTCTTTTCCTCTGCAAGGACAAAATTTCTTTCTCTCCTTTCCCTCTGCAAAGAGATTTTTAATTTTTCTCCTTTTCCTCTGCAGAGAGAAATTTTTTCCTCTCCTTTTTCTCTGCAAAGAGAAGGTTCCTTTCTCTCCTTTTCCTCTGCAAAGACAAGGTTTATTCCTCTCCTTTTTCTCTGCAAGGAGAAGGTTAATTTATCTCTTTTCCTCTGCAAAGAGAATTTTACTTCTCTCTCTCCCTCTGCAAGAAGGTTCATCCCTGTCCTTTCCCTCTGCAAAGAGAATTTTTACTTCTCTCTTTTCCTCTGCAAAGAGAATTTTTATTCCCCTCCTTTTCCTCTGCAAGGAGAAGGTTCATTCCTTTTCCTCTGCAAGGAGAAGGTTTATTCCTCTCCTTTTCCTCTGCAAAGAGAATTTTTATTCCTCTCTTTTCCTCTGCAAGGACAATTTTTATTCCTCTCCTTTTCCTCTGCAAAGAGAATTTTTATTCCTCTCTTTTCCTCTGCAAGGAGAATTTTTATTCCTCTCCTTTTCCTCTGCAAGGAGAATTTTTATTCCCCTCCTTTTCCTCTGCAAGGAAAAGTTCATCCCTCTCCTTACGAACCAGGAACACTCCGGGTGTGCAAGTGGAAGGACGGGACACGACAGGAGCAGAGCAGCCCCACAACCCCAATTTCAGCCTGGAACTGTGCACCCAAAGCAGGACGAAAAAAAGGGGGACAGGGGGATCCCCCTTCGCACAAATAGGGCAAACGAATTTTATTTAGGCTATTCCTTTATTCCTTTGTGCTTCTCCCTGCTCCCAGAACCTTCCAGGGACTGGGCTGGATGAGCTGCAAAGCGCCCAGACCTCGGGGGGTTCATTCACCGCCTCTCCCCTTAACTCTGTCCCAGATTTGGGGGATTTGGGTGCCAGGAGCAGCCCTGGAGCCGCTGGCCCCGCTGGCCCCGGTGGCTCGGAGCACATCGGATGTGAGGTGACCCATTTCTGTCACCCTGCCTGCGCCTCAGCCAGGCCCGAGCGGCGCTGGGGAAGGAGGGGTTCAGTGCCAAGGACCTGCCAGGGACCCAAAAAACCTCTCAGGGTCCTTTTTTTTCACGCCGAGGCTGCGAAGGGAACTGGGGGTTTCTTGTTTTCGTTGTGTGAAGAACAGCGTGAAATCGGGGCCTGCCTGGGCTTGGGCCCTGCCGGAGCCGTCGGGAGCGGGGTTTGATCAAACTTCTCCAGGGAACCCCAGGAAATGGGGAACAGATCCAGGGAACCCCAAAATGATCCTGGGGGAAAGCTTGTGCAGCACCCCAGGAAATGGTGACCAGATCCAGGAAACCCCAAAACAATCCTGGCAGGAAGATCCTCCTGCATGTCAGGAAATGGGGAACAGATCCAGGGAACCCCAGGAAATGGGGAAGAGATCCAGGGAACCCCAAAACAATCCTGGCAGGAAGATCCTCCTGCACATCAGGAAATGGGGAACAGATCCAGGAAACCCCAGGAAACGGGGAACAGATCCAGGGAACCCCAAAACAATCCCTATGGGAAGCTCAGGGGACACTTCGCAGCAAGCACAAAAGGGAGCCAGAACACTCTGCCTGAATTTTGCCTTTTCCAGTAAGAAAAACGCCCGGGAATGAGGAACAATTATTAGGGAACTCAGTAGAAAGGTGCCCACTTTGAGATTTGTTTAAGGCTCATGGAATCAGATTTCTGCAGTGTCTGGGGAAGGAGGTTGGGGTTGGTTCTGTAGGATTTGGGAAAAGGAGTTTGGGTTTGGTTCTGCGGGATTTGGGGTTGGTTCTGCAGGATTTGGGATTGGTTCTGCGGGATTTCGGGTTGGCTCTGCAGGATTTGGATAAGGGAGCTTGGGCTTGGTCCCCAAGGTGTGGGAACCCATTTTAAGCCCAGCTCCCGACCTGAGGCTGAGCAGCTTGGGAACCCGATGGAGGGGTTTTTTTTTTTGATTTTTGCTCCGTTTTTTCCTCGTTGCTGTGAAATTCAATCGTGTTTTGCAGCCCTTTAAGGCCTCCCAAAGCCCAGCAGCTGCGTTCTCATCTGGCTTGAAAGCTTATCCTCGTGAACCCCAAGCAGAGCCAGGCCTGAGAGCCCTCTCTGATGGAATGAAGCAAACCCAGCCCAGGAGAGAGCTTGGGAAGCCTTTTTCACCCTGCAGAAGGGCGATTGCCCCAGATAAATCACACCAGGGCAGCCAAAGGCAGTCAGAAAAGCTCCTCTGGCGCCTTGCGGGTGAAGCAGCGCCGCAGCAGAGCTGAGCTCAGCTCTGCCCTGGTGTTTAGGCTGGGCTTATTTTAGTGCCGCTGGCTGCAGAGCAGCTCTGGGCTGGCTGCAGAGCTCCTGTTCAGCACAGAGATAGTCAGAGGAGCTGAGCCCAGCTTTGCCCTGGCGTTTAGGCTGGGTTTATTTTAGTGCCGAGGCTGCAGAGCATTTCTGGGGCTCAGCACAGACAGCCGGAGGAGCTGAGCCCAGCTTTGCCATGGTGTTTAGGCCGGGTTTATTTTAACACCAAGGCTGCAGAGCAGTTCTGGGACTCAGCACAGGGCGTTTAGGCCGGGTTTATTTTAACACCAAGGCTGCAGAGCAGTTCTGGGACTCAGCACAGGGCATTTAGGCCGGGCTTATTTTAACACCAAGGCTGCAGAGCAGTTCTGGGGCTCAGCACAGGGCATTTAGGCCGGGCTTATTTTAACACCAAGGCTGCAGAGCAGTTCTGGGCTGGCCGCAGAGCTCCTGCAGGGCAGGGCTCGGCTCAGCACAGAGACAGCCGGAGGAGCTGAGCTCAGCTCTGCCCTGGTGTTTAGGCTGGGCTTATTTTAGTGCCGAGGCTGCAGAGCAGTTCTGGGCTGGCTGCAGAGTTCCTGTTCAGCACAGAGATAGTCAGAGGAGCTGAGCCCAGCTTTGCCCTGGCGTTTAGGCCGGGATTATTTTAACGCCAAGGCTGCAGAGCAGCTCTGGGCTGGCTGCAGAGCTCCTGCAGGCAGGGCAGCGCTCGGCTCAGCACAGAGATAATCAGAGGAGCTGAGCCCAGCTCTGCCCTGGCGTTTAGGCCGGGATTATTTTAACGCCGAGGCTGCAGAGCAGTTCTGGGCTGGCCGCAGAGCTCCTGCAGGGCAGCGCTCGGCTCAGCACAGAGATAATCAGAGGAGCTGAGCCCAGCTCTGCCCTGGTGTTTAGGCTGGGCTTATTTTAGTGCCGAGGCTGCAGAGCAGTTCTGGGCTGGCTGCAGAGCTCCTGTTCAGCACAGAGATAATCAGAGGAGCTGAGCTCAGCTCTGCCCTGGCGTTTAGGCCGGGATTATTTTAACGCCGAGGCTGCAGAGCTCCTGCACAGGGACAATTTGCCGCAGCCGCAGGGGCTGAGCCCCCCGAATTCCCCGCGGGCGGTTCCATCTCTCGAGCTCGCCTAACACCGCGAGCACGATGCTAATCTGGCCATTTATCCCTCCTAACAGTGCCGCTATTATGGCACTTAATCCTCCGGCAGAATTCCCAGCCTCGGCAGATAACGAGGGATGGCCAGGTGGCAGCGGAGCATCTCTCTGGGATGGACTCTCCCGGGATACACAAACCCCATTATCCCTCTCCATCCCCTCCCTGAGCCGGGAGCGGCGTCTCCGGACACTCGGGATCCTGGGGAGATGGGGCCGGGGCTTTGGGGTCAGCGGGGAGAAGGAAAGTGAGGAGTGTGGGGAGAGTTCAGCGCCACGCGCCAGGGACTGGGTCCAGAAGGAGCTTGAGACTGGGTTTGGGTTTGGGTTTGGGTTTGAGTTTGGGTTTGGGTTTGGGTTTGGGTTTGGGTTTGGGTTTAGGTTTGGGTTTGGGTTTGGGTTTGGGTTTGAGTTTGGGTTTGGGTTTGGGTTTGGGTTTGGGTTTGAGTTTGGGTTTGGGTTTGGGTTTGAGTTTGGGTTTGAGTTTGGGTTTGACTTTGGGTTTGGGTTTGGGTTTGGGTTTGGGTTTAGGTTTGGGTTTGGGTTTGGGTTTGGGTTTGAGTTTGGGTTT
>JAVTVJ010002975.1:0-41309 GCA_034509425.1 Eopsaltria australis | reverse complement strand
AGGTGTTTTCTGTCCCCCCAGGTGTGACAGGCATTGCTCAGGTGTCACCCACAGGTGTTTTTCTGTCCCCCCAGGTGTGACAGCATTGCTCAGGTGTCACCCGTGGGTGTTTTTCTGTCCCCCCAGGTGTGACAGGCATTGCTCAGGTGTCACCCGTGGGTGTTTTCTGTCCCCCCAGGTGTGACAGGCATTGCTCAGGTGTCACCCGTGGGTGTTTTCTGTCCCCCCAGGTGTGACAGCATTGCTCAGGTGTCACCCACAGGTGTTTTTCTGTCCCCCCAGGTGTGACAGGCATTGCTCAGGTGTCACCCGTGGGTGTTTTCTGTCCCCCCAGGTGTGGTTCAGCAACCGGAGGGCGCGCTGGCGCAAGCAGGCGGGAGCCAACCAACTGGCGGCCTTCAACCACCTGCTTCCCGGGGGATTCCCACCCACGGGAATGCCGGCCCTGCCCCCGTACCAGCTGCCCGACTCCTCCTACCCCACCACCACCATCTCCCAAGGTGAGCTCCGGCTGCTTCCCAAATCCCTAAATCCCCAAATCCCGTCCACTGGGCTGGGCTGGGAGGTGTTGGAACATCCCGGGCTGCTGGATTTGGGCTGGGACGTGTTGGAGCATCCCAGGCTCCTGGATTTGGGCTGGGCTGGGAGGTGTTGGAGAATTCTGGGATCCTGGATTTGGGCTGGGCTGGGAGGTGTTGGAGCATCCCGGGCTCCTGGATTTGGGCTAGGCTGGGAGGTGTTGGAGCATCCCAGGCTCCTGGATTTGGGCTGGGCTGGGAGGTGTTGGAACATCCCAGGCTCCTGGATTTGGACTGAGTTGGGAGGTGTTGGAGCATCCTGGACTCCTGGATTTGGGCTGGGTTGGGAGGTGTTGGAACATCCTGGACTCCTGGATTTGGGCTGGGCTGGGAGGTGTTGGAACATCCCGGGCTGCTGGATTGGGATGGGCGTTGAGGTCCCTTCCAAACCATTCCATGGTTTTCTCCTTGGGGTTTCGGATCCGTGGCATCCCGGCCCCGGATGGGACGGTTTTGAGTCTCTTGTGGTTTTCCTTTAGTTGGGAAAATCGGGCTTTTCCTCAAGTTAATGGGAATTCCTCAGTTTTCTCCTCTGTCCCACATCCCTTCTGCTCTGTCCCCGTGTCCCGTGGCTGGAGTTTTGAACTAGGAGCACATCCCAGTAAATTTGGGATTGTGTTGGTGACCGCTCATTCCGGATAAATCTCCATCCTGGGGTTCAGCTGTGGGAATATTCCAGTGGAAGGAATTCCAGTTTATTTGTAAATTTGGGATTGTGTGGGTGACCCCTCATTCCAGATAAATCTCCGTCCTGGGGTTCAGCGGTGGGAATATTCCAGTGGAAGGAATATTGTTAATTCCAGCCACCTTTGGCCTTTCCAAAGGAATTCACGGCCTTTTTTTGAGGGAAAGACGAAAATCCACACATTCCCCCGCAGCTTCGCTAAGCGCTGAGCTGCTGGGCTCAAGGAATGGCAGAGTCGCCATTCCCAGGTTTCCCGGGATTTTCCTGGGCTTTTCCCAGGGGTTTTACTGGGGTTTTCTTTCATGGGGTTTTCCTGGGCTTTTCCCGGGGGTTTTCCTGGGGTTTTCCTGGGGTTTTCCCAGAGTTTTCCCGGGGGTTTTCCTGGAGTTTTCCTGGGGTTTTCCTGGGGTTTTCCCATGGGTTTTCCTGGGGTTTTCCCGTGGGTTTTCCTGGAATTTTCCCGTGGGTTTTCCTGGAGTTTTCCCATGGGTTTTTCTGGAATTTTCCTGGGGTTTTCCTGGAGTTTTCCTGGGGTTTTCCTGGAGTTTTCCCATGGGTTTTCCTGGGGTTTTCCTTGGGGTTTTCCTGGAGTTTTCCTGGGGGTTTTCCTGGGCTTTTCCCAGGGGTTTTCCTGGAGTTTTCCCGGGGGTTTTCCTGGAGTTTTCCCGTGGGTTTTCCTGGGCTTTTCCCAGGGGTTTTCCTGGAGTTTTCCCGGGGGTTTTCCTGGAGTTTTCCCGTGGGTTTTCCTGGAGTTTTCCCGTGGGTTTTCCTGGAGTTTTCCCATGGGTTTTCCTGGAGTTTTCCCGTGGGTTTTCCTGGAGTTTTCCCGTGGGTTTTCCTGGAGTTTTCCCATGGGTTTTCCTGGAGTTTTCCCGTGGGTTTTCCTGGAGTTTTCCCGTGGGTTTTCCTGGAGTTTTCCCGTGGGTTTTCCTGGAGTTTTCCCATGGGTTTTCCTGGAGTTTTCCCATGGGTTTTCCTGGAGTTTTCCCTGGGGGTTTTCCTGAGGTTTTCCCATGGGTTTTCCGGGGATTTCCTGGTGGGATCCCAGCCCGGTGGTGTCCCTGTGTCCCCGCAGACGGCGGCAGCACCGTGCACCGGCCGCAGCCGCTGCCGCCCTCCACCATGCACCAGGGCGGCCTGGCCGCCGCCGCCGCCGACTCCGGCTCTGCCTACGGCGCCCGGCACGGCTTCTCCAGCTACTCCGAGAGCTTCATGAACGCCGCCGCCCCCGCCAACCACATGAACCCCGTCAGCAACGGCCTCTCCCCGCAGGTACGTGCGCGTTTCCGAGCCTCCTCCGCGTTCCGCGAGCGGGGACAGCGCGGCGAGCTGGAACCGCGGAGCTGTGGTGGTGGTGGTGGTGGTCGGGGTTGTTGTTGTTGTTTTGGTTGTTGGGGTTGTTTTGGTTGTTGGGGTTGTTTTGGTTGTTGGGGTTGTTGTTTTGGTTGTTGGGGTTGTTTTGGTTGTTGGGGTTGTTGTTTTGGTTGTTGGGGTTGTTTTGGTTGTTGGGGTTGTTGTATTGGTTGTTGGGGTTGTTTTGGTTGTTGGGGTTGTTTTGGTTGTTGGGGTTGTTGTTTTGGTTGTTGGGGTTGTTTTGGTTGTTGGGGTTGTTTGTTGTATTAGTTTATTTAGGGTTGTTTTGGTTTATTTGGGAGGTTTGGTTTTGGTTGTTGGGGTTTGTTTTAGTTTGTTGGGAGTTGTTTTATTGTAGTTTATTTGGGGTTATTTTGGTTATTTAGGAGTTTATTTATTTTGGTTGTTAGGGTTGTTATTTTTTTTGGATTTGGTAGAGTTCATTTTGGTTGTTGGGGTTGTTTTGGTTGTTGGGGTTGTTTTGGTTGTTGGGGTTGTTTTGGTTGTTGGGGTTGTTGTTTTGGTTGTTGGGGTTGTTGTTTTGGTTGTTGGGGTTGTTGTTTTGGTTGTTGGGGTTGTTTTGGTTGTTGGGGTTGTTGTTTCGGTTGTTGGGGTTGTTGTTTCGGTTGCTGTTGTCGGTTTGGTTGTTGTTGTTGTGGTGGTCAGGAATTCCTGCGGGCAGCCCGGGCAGAGCAATTAGTTCTTGTGTTAATGAGCAGCGGTTCTGTGCTGAGCCCAGCACGGGGCTGTTCCCACAGCCAGGGTGGGACAACGGGATCCCAAAACACCTGGAGCTCCTCCAGAACCACTCCAGAGCAGGAACGGCCCCTCTGGTGGTGGGTTTAGATCCCAAGGATTGCAAATCCGAGGGTTTACTCCAGAATTAATCCTGGACGGCTGATTTAGGCACAGCCTGGAGCTTTGGGCCACAGCGCTGAACTCCCACAAAACTCCGGGATGGAGAGCCGGGGTTTAATTTCGGGAAACTCGCGCTGAGAATCCTGCACAAGGCATGGGTGAGCTGTCCCATGGAGTTTCCAAGCTCCAGGTGGAACTGGAAACGAGCAGCCAGGACTTGTCCTTATCCTGAGGGGCACCAAATCCCTGTTTTTCCACTCATGGAATACGAAGGGCAGCAGTTGTTTCAGAGGGATCAGAGTTTATTTAGGGCGGGAAGCGCCGAATAATTTGGGAAGTGGAAGGAGAAACGAGGTGGGCGCCTGAAATGGAAAAGCTGCGGAGGTTTGGAGAGGACGCCAGGGGGGATGTGGATTTTAAGGTCCAGCAGTTTGAGATCTCTTGAGTGTGAAATGTCAGTGGAAAGAGGGAAGTTTTGCGATTTCTGTGGAATGGTTCGAGCCCACCGCTTTTGGCTTGGAATGGGAAAACGTTAAAATGTGACTGGCATGGGGCTGGATGGGAAAATCCCGAAATGTTGACTGGCATGGGGCTGGATGGGAAAATATTGAAATGTGGCTGGCACTGGGATGGATGGGAAAATCCCAAAATATTGATTGGTACGGGGCTGGATGGGAAAATCCCAAAATATTGATTGGTATGGGGCTGGATGGGAAAATCCCGAAATGTTGACTGGAACGAGGCTGGATGGGAAAATCTTGAAATGTGGCTGGCACTGGGATGGATGGGAAAATCCCAAAATATTGACTGGAATGGGGCTGGATGGGATAATCTTGAAATGTTGACTGGCATGAGGCTGGATGGGAAAATCCCGAAATGTTGATTGGCATGGAGCTGGATGGGAAAATCCCAAAATATTGATTGGCATGGAGCTGGATGGGCAAATATTTAAATATTGACTGGCACGGGGCTGGATGGGAAAATATTGGAATGTTGACAGGCATGGGGCTGGATGGGAAAATCCCAAAATATTGACTGGCATGGGGCTGGATGGGAAAATATTGGAATGTTGACTGGCATGAGGCTGGATGGGAAAATCCCAAAATGTTGATTGGCATGGAGCTGGATGGGAAAATCCCAAAATATTGATTGGCATGGAGCTGGATGGGAAAATCCCAAAATATTGACTGGAATGGGGCTGGATGGGAAAATATTGGATTGTTGACTGGCACTGGGATGGATGGGAAAATCCCAAAATATTGACTGGAATGGGGCTGGATATTGCTCCAAACAGGGAAATTCAGGGGGAATGGGCAGATATTCCTCTGACAAGGGATTTGTGAGAGCACCGGGCTCAGGAGACGAGGATTCAGCCCGGGATTCAAAGGCAGGCCCGGGTTAGCTGGGCCAGGGCCCGGGATTAACGCAGATGATCCCAAGTGCAATTTATCCCCGCGGAATAAGGCAGGGATGAGACGCCTGGGATGAGCCCAAGGCCATCCTGCAATTTCCATTTCCCTTCATCCTCTCCTGCCCAGTCCCTCGGAATCAGGGGCTCGTTGAAAGGACCAGACCGAGGCTTTTCCTCCGCTTATCCCAATCCCAAATTCCCCTGCCCCCAGGCTCAGGCTGGGCACAGATATCCCTGAGCCCATAAGCCCTTTGTATGGGAAAGAGAGGATCCTTTATCTGGCAGGCCTGAAGAAAAGAGAGCTTTGCACCCCCAGGAAGGGGAGATTCCCATTTTCCCGACGCTTTTAATCAAGCGAGGGCCGGGATATCGCCGTGGAAATTCGTCTGTTCCCTTTGTGCACCGAGAGCCTAACCCGGGTTTATTTCCCGGCTGCTTTGCATTCCCTGATCAAAAATTCCTGCCTTTCCAAGCCCTCTGCTGTTCCTAGTGGAAGGAGATGAGAAATGCTCCCAGCAGGACGAGGAACTCCTGGATTTTCCCTCTTTTCGGGGAGTTTCGGGATGTCTCTTTATGGGGTGCTCGGTGTAATTTATTAATTGTGCTGAGCTTAATCCGGCTCTGCCACAGCATTCCCGGGAAAACCCAGCGCAGTTCCACCCTCTCGGCTGCCCGGGATTGCTCTCTGCAGGGAGAAGGATCGGCCAGAGGGAAAAAGGGAATCCAGGAGGTTGGAAAACCCAGACTGGGAGCTGAGGTTGTGCCGATTTGTCTCTGGCCAGGTCTCTGCTTCCCCCCTGGGCAGCAGCAGCAGCAGGAGATTTCCTGGCATTTTAGGCAAGGAAAAGGGGCTGGGAGCTCCCAGGTTTTGCTCCCTATCCCGTTATCCCGGTTTGGGTGTCCTGGCTGGGATCCATGGGCTGTGCTGGCCGCTGGAATCCGGGAGGAGGATGGCAGCGTTCCCGTTCCCAAAGAGAAAATGGGGATTTGTTGTTCTAATCATGGTATTCCCATTCCCGAAGAGAAAATGGGGATTTGGAGTGACCACCACGGCGTTCCCATTCCCAAAGAGAAAATGGGGATTTGTTGTTGCAATCGCGGCGTTCCCGTTCCCAAAGAGAAAAAAGGGGATTTGGAGTGACCACCACGGCATTCCCATTCCCAAACAGAAAACAGGGATTTGGTGTGGCCACCACGGCGTTCCCATTCCCAAAAAGAAAATGGGGATTTGGTGGGGTCACCACAACTTTCCTATTCCCAAACAAAGAAACGGGGTTTGGTGCGGCCATGGTGGTGTTCCCATTCCCAAACAAAGAAAGTGGATTTGGTGTTGCCATCACAGCGGCATTCCCATTCCTAAAAAGAAAAAGGGAATTTGGTGCAGCCATCGTGGCAACATTCCCATTCCCAAACAGAAAACAGGGAATTGGTGTGGCCATCGCAGCATTCCCATTCCCAAACAGAAAACAGGGATTTGGTGTGGCCACCATGGCAACATTCCCATTCCCAAAAAGAAAACAGGGATTTGGTGTAGCTATCACGGCAACATTCCCATTCCCAAACAGAAAACAGGGATTTGCTGTGGCCACCCCAGGCTCATCTCCCTCCCAGCCCCTCCGGATCCGATCCTGCGGGAGCTCTTCCCAAACTTCTCGTGGGAATGGTTTCTTTCCCGTTTTCCAGCCGCACAAAGCCCAGCTCAGCTGCTGGAGCCTCCCGGCTTTTCCCAGGCTGTTCCGCCTCAATCCCAGAGCTCAGCTGGGAATTTTCGGCTCCCACAGCGATGGATTTTGTGACGCTTCGCCCCAAAGCACCGGCTCAGCTGGGCTGAGGTGGCGTGGGTTAAGCCCAGCTGGAAATTCAGTCCCGGCTCAGCCTCCGTCTCTCACTTCCAGCCCTGGAACGGGAGGAGAACCAAAGGAAAACTTTGTGTGTTGGGATAAGGAGAATTGGATAATTGAGAATGAAGTAAAATACAGCGATAATGGTGATTAATGATAATAATTAATGATACTAATGATAATATTAATGATAATTAAAAGGGAAAACCAAGTGTTGACCAATGCCAGACCCCCATTCCCGACCCCTTCCCAGTAACTCCCCCAGTTTGTACCTTGGGAATGGTGACATTCCATGGTGTGGATCCAGCTTGGAGCAGGTGGAGCTTAAAACAGAGTTTAAACAGCTTAAAACCGACTTAAAAGGCAGGAATTCTGGGTGTTCCCAGAACTTGTTGTTCCTGAGCTGGGGAAAAGCTTAAAATGGAGTTAAAAGGCAGGAATTCCGGGAATTCCCAGAACTTGTTATTCCTGAGGTGGGGAAAAGCTTAAGACATAGTTAAAAGGCAGGAGTTCTGGATATTCCCAGAATTTGTTATTCCTGAGGTGGGGAAAAGCTTAAGACATAGTTAAAAGGCAGGAGTTCTGGATATTCCCAGAATTTGTTATTCCTGAGCTGGGGAAAAGTTTAAAACTGACTTAAAAGGCAGAAATTCCAGGTATTCCCAGAATTCGTTATTCCTGAGATGGGGAAATTCTTAAGACAGAGTTAAAAGTCAGGAATTCCAGGTATTGCCAGAACCTGTGATTCCTGAGATGGGGAAAAGCTTAAAACGGAGTTAAAAGGCAGGAATTCCGGGTATTCCCAGAATTCTTTATTCCTGAGATGGGGAAAAGCTTAAAACTGACTTAAAAGGCAGGAGTTCCGGGTATTCCCAGAACTTGTTATTCCCAGAACTTGTGACATTCCAAGGTGTGGAGCATCGCTTTGGCCAGTTCGGATCACCTGTCCCAGCTCCGTCCCAATTCCCAATTCCCTTTGGGAATGTCCCCAGTGGCAGAGCAGGAGACAGGACTCGGTGACTCCCAACCCGTCAGGGTGTGCTCGACACCATTCCCATCCCAAATTCCCAGAGAGTTCCGCTTGGAGCAGGTGGAGCTTAAAACAGAGTTTAAACAGCTTAAAACCGACTTAAAAGGCAGGAATTCCGGCTGTTCCCAGAACTTGTTGTTCCTGAGATAGGGAAAAGCTTAAAACGGAGTTAAAAGGCAGGAGTTCTGAGTATTCCCAGAATTTGTTATTCCTGAGCTGGGGAAAAGCTTAAAATGGAGTTAAAAGGCAGGAATTCCGGGTATTCCCAGAACTTGTTATTCCTGAGGTGGGGAAAAGCTTAAGACAGAGTTAAAAGTTAGGAGTTCTGGATATTCCCAGAATTTGTTATTCCTGAGCTGGGGAAAAGTTTAAAATTGACTTAAAAGGCAGAAATTCCAGGTATTCCCAGAATTCGTTATTCCTGAGATGGGGAAATTCTTAAGACAGAGTTAAAAGTGAGGAATTCCAGGTATTGCCAGAACTTGTGATTCCTGAGACGGGAAAAAGCTTAAAACGGAGTTAAAAGGCAGAAATTCCGGGTATTCCCAGAATTCTTTATTCCTGAGCTGGGGAAAAGCTTAAAACTGACTTAAAAGGCAGGAGTTCCGGGTATTCCCAGAACTTGTGACATTCCAAGGTGTGGAGCATTGCTTTGGCCAGTTCAGATCACCTGTCCCAGCTCCGTCCCAATTCCCAATTCCCTTTGGGAATGTCCCCAGTGGCAGAGCAGGAGACAGGACTCGGTAACTCCCAACCCGTCAGGGTGTGCTCAGCACGGTTCCCATCCCAAATTCCCAGAGAGCTCCGCTTGGAGCAGGTGGAGCTTAAAACAGAGTTTAAACAGCTTAAAACCGACTTAAAAGGCAGGAATTCCGGGTGTTCCCAGAACTTGTTGTTCCTGAGATAGGGAAAAGCTTAAAACGGAGTTAAAAGGCAGGAATTCCGGGTATTCCCAGAATTTGTTATTCCTGAGGTGGGGAAAAGCTTAAGATATAGTTAAAAGGCAGGGGTTCTGGATATTCCCAGAATTTGTTATTCCTGAGCTGGGGAAAAGTTTAAAACTGACTTAAAAGGCAGAAATTCCAGGTATTCCCAGAACTTGTTATTCCTGAGGTGGGGAAAATCTTAAGACAGAGTTAAAAGGCAGAAATTCCGGATAGTCCCAGAATTTGTTATTCCTGAGATGGGGAAAAGCTTAAAACGGAGTTAAAAGGCAGAAATTCCGGGTATTCCCAGAATTCTTTATTCCTGAGATGGGGAAAAGCTTAAAACTGACTTAAAAGGCAGGAGTTCCGGGTGTTCCCAGAACTTGTTATTCCTGAGACCTCGGAATCTCCTAACAGCCCCGCGGGATCTCCAGGGATTAAGACAATTCCAGAAACGCCAAGAGCCAAGAGAAACTTGTTCACCTCCTCGGAGTTGTTGCTTTAATTTTCTCAGGGCTTTCGGTGGCTTTGTTTTTTTGCTCCCTGAGCAGTGCCTGGAGCTTGGAGTCGGATTCCCAATCCTGGGTTTGTCGCTGGGTTTTGGATCCCTCCTGGCTCGGGGATTTCTTTCCCTGATTTCCAGGGATGCCTCCTGGCTCTGGAGAGATCCTTCCCTCATGGATCCCTCCTGGCTCTGGGAATTCCTTCCCTCAGTTCCAAGGATCCCTTCTGGCTCTGGGAAATCCTTCCCCAGGAATCCTTTCTGTCTGTGGGAATTCTTCCCCTGATTTCCAGGGATCTGTCTTGGCTCTGGGAATTCCTCCCCTGATTTCCAGGCATCCCTCCTGACTCTGGAGAGATCCTTCCCTCATGGATCCCTCCTGGCTCTGGGAATTCTTCCCCTGATTTCCAGGGATCCCTCCTGGCTTTGGGAACTCCTCCCCTGATTTCCAGGGATCTCTCCTGGCTCTGGGAATTCCTCCCCTGATTTCCAGGGATCCCTCCAGGCTCTGGAGAGATCCTTCCCTCATGGATCCCTCCTGGCTCTGGGAATTCCTCCCCTGATTTCCAGGGATCCCTCCTGACTCTGGAGAGATCCTTCCCTCATGGATCCCTCCTGGCTCTGGGAATTCTTCCCCTGATTTCCAGGGATCCCTCCTGGCTCTGGAAATTCCTTCCCTCAGTTCCAAGGATCCCTTCTAGCTTTGGGAATTCCTTCCCCAGGAATCCCTTCTGGCTCTGGGAATTCCTTCCCCTGATTTCCAGGGATCTCTCCTGGCTCCGGAGAGGCCGCTCTCTCTCTCTCTCCCTCTCCCTTCCCTCAGTGCCACCGATCCCTTTTTTTTCTATTCCCGTTTTTTTTTGTCGGAGACACTGCGCCTGTAATAAGCATTCAAAATGAGCCTTGCTGGGCCAGGAGAAAGGGGAGGGGAAGAAAGGAGGGGGAGGAGAGGATGAGATTTGGGCGGGGTTGGGGGAGGAGAAAGAAAGGGAGGAGGGGGTTTAAATACCAAAGAATTAGAAAAAAAAAAAAATTAAAAAAAATCTGATGCAAATCACTGGTAGAGAGAAAATTATGTGCAATTACCCGAGCGATACTGGGCAGCCGTGCCCACCCCAACCAACAAGATCTCATTAACAAGCAGAAAATAAGATTGAAATGGTGTGTAAAAGAGCTGAAAAATGAATTTGAATGCTGCATTTGTCCACAATTACCCCCTCGTTCACACATATTTTATTGCAATTTTTTTATTATTCTTAATCTTTCCATCCCTCAAAGCAGATTGGGAACATCCCGGCATTACGGTTGCTGAGGGAGGAAGCATTAAGGATTCCCCCGTTTCCCCTGAAAGGAGACCCTTCTCCCCTGCTCGAATTTTTCCAGGCTTGGTTTTTGGCCGGATCAGGATTCATTTCCCGGCTTAGCCGGGTGTAGGGGACGCGTTCCTGTCTCATCCTTTAACACCCCGCGCCTCCCTTTCCCCGCTCTCCTCTCCCCCATCCAGGCTTTTCCCTCCTCCGCATCCCACCCGGCATTCCCGTTTCTCCAGAGGATCCTCATCCCTCCTCCTCCTCCTCCTCCTCCTCCGCCGTGCCCTTCACACCGCGCTCCTTCCCCTCCTCAGCCTCCCCGCGACCTTGGGGCGGACGCAACGCGGGATTCCTGCTAAATCCTCGTCCTTCCCCTTGCCAGGGGTTGGGAAAGGGACACGGCAGCTCCAGGTTCCTCTGGGAAAAGCCGGCTCCGCGTTGGCTTCGTCTCCCTAAACTTTTAACCTGCACATCCCAGGAAAGCTGCCCGCTTTTTCCACTGAAGCTTCTGGCATTTTTTTTTTTCTGGTTTTTGGGGAAGGGATGGATTTCACCAAACAAAGCCCATCTGCTCTTGTCAGTTTGACGCCTCTGCTGCGGGCACGGGGAGAAGGGGAGAAGGGAACATTCTTCCCGTGTGAAAACAGATCCGCCTTTATTTGCCTGGTTCCCGGTGGCTCCGGCTCCGAGGAGGGTGGGAAGGGGGGAATTCAGAGCCGAGGAGGATGGGAAGGGGGGAATTCAGATCTGAGGAGGGTGGGAAGGGAAATTCAGGCAGGAGAGAATGGTGGGAAGAGGGGAATTCAGAGCCGAGGGAGGGCAAGGAAGAGGAGAATTCAGAGCCTTGAGAATGGTGGGAAGGAAATTCAGAGCCGGGAGGTGGGAAGGAGGAATTCAGGGCTCGAGGAGGGGGTGGGAAGGAGAATTCAGATCCAGGAGGGTGGGAAGGGGAATTCAGGCCAGGGAGGGTGGGAAAGGAAATTCAGGCCCGAGGGAGGGTGGGAAGGAATTCAGGCCCAAGGATGGTGGGAGAATTCAGATCGAGGAGGGTGGGAAGGGAATTCAGATCCGAGGAGGGTGAGGAAGGGAAATTCAGGCCGAGGAGGGGTGGGAAGAGAGAATTCAGATCGAGGAGGGTGAGAAGGAATTCAGATCGGGGAGGGTGGGAAGGGAATTCAGAGCCGAGAATGGTGGGAAGAGAATTCAGAGCCGAGGAGGAGGTGGGAAGGAAATTCAGATCGAGAAGGAGGTGAGAGATTCAGATCGGGGAGGGGTGGGAAGGAAATTCAGAACCAAGAAGAATGGTGGGAAGGGGAATTCAGACCCGAGGAGGGTGGGAAGGAATTCAGATCCAAGGAGGAGGTGGGAAGGGAATTCAGATCCGAGGAGGGTGGGGAAAGAATTCAGGAGCCGGGAGGGTGGGAAAGGGGAATTCAGATCGGGGAGGAGGTGGGGGAATTCAGAGCCGAGGAGGGTGGGAAGCGGGGAATTCAGATCCGAGAATGGTGGGAAGGGGGGAATTCAGATCCGAGAATGGTGGGAAGGGGGGAATTCAGATCCGAGGGGCCTCTCTGTTCTCCGTCCTGAGGTTCCCTGAGTTCCCTCGATTGATTTTGGGTGCTCAGATCCCACTGGAAACCGACCGGGAATTTAAAAAGGCAGGATTTTATTCCCTTAACCCGAATTCTGTGCCCATCC
This sequence comes from Eopsaltria australis, assembly GCA_034509425.1. Classification (NCBI taxonomy): domain Eukaryota; kingdom Metazoa; phylum Chordata; class Aves; order Passeriformes; family Petroicidae; genus Eopsaltria; species Eopsaltria australis. Next base: position 29,117 of record JAVTVJ010002975.1, on the reverse strand, counting down.
CTGCGTGTGTCGCTGAGATAGGAAAATATCGGGAACGCGGGAGGATTTGGGAGCAAACCGTCCCATGGGAATTTTGGCGCTGCCTTTGGTGGGCCCAGGATCGGCCCCCGAGGCCGATTTGCAAACTCAGGGAGCAGCGGGACACAAACTGGGGAGGAAAAAGGAAAAAACGGGAAAAGAAATACAGGGAAAAACCGAGCAGAGGAGCGGGAGCGACGGCAGCGGGAACCAGAGGTGTGGAAGTGCCTGATAAACCCCCAGATTCCGAATTTAAGCCACCCAGGGACGGATTTGGGGAAATCCATCCCCAAAATCTTCAAATCTCCCTCCCCGGCCAAACCCCGCTTCCCGCCGCTGTGGCGGTGCGGGCAAAGCCGGAGCAGGGCGGAATTCCTGAATTCCTAAATTCCTGGACTGGAGGGGTTTTTCCACCTCTCCTCTGGGGAGGGAAGCGGGGAGGATTCAAACGCTGATTACTCAGGGAGCTCGGGATGCGGCGGGCAGGGAAATGAGGGATTAGGAATTAACGCCGCAGCCGCTGCCCGGCGTTCCCGGCGACCTCCGGCACGCGGAGTCGCCACGATGTCCCAGGGACCCGGGATCGGGGGGGAAAGGCAGCCCTGGAATGGGGAGAGAGAGGGAGAGGGGGAGCTTAAAAGCGAGGAGTGCAAAATAAAAGGGATAAACAATCGGGATTCGGAGGAGGGGCCGCATTCCCGGGGCGCGCATTCCGGCTGTGCCCGCGGCTCGGGTGTGCCTGTTAAATCCAGCTGTGCTCCAGCTGTGCCCTGCCTGGGGAGAGAGAGCCCTCCCGGGCAGGAAAAAAAAAATCCACAGGGAAAAATCCTCGGGCTCCAAGCCCGAGCCGCCCCTCGCGGTTTGAGCCGGGAAGGGGCTGTGGGAAGTGCGCGAATTCCAGAGGTGCCGCGCTGGGAGAGGAGCTGGGATGGGGAGCGCAGGTGGATGTGAGCACGGGGATCTCCTGGTGGGATTCCAGCCCGTCCCGGCTCCCTGGGAATCTCTGCCTAGGGAATTCCCCTCCGTGCTCTCCCGGGTGCCTCTGAGAGCGGCCTGTGCTCAGCAGGGTTGATTTTCCCTTGGCTCCGCCATCCACATGTGCTAGAGAAGAGGGAAAATCCCATTCCCTCCCATCCCAACTCCAGCCGGGTGCTGGGAGAGGACTTCGGGGGTGTATCCACCTCTGGAGAATCCCACTCAAGAGGGCTGTGCAGCCCCAAAGCCTCAGGAGAGCTTTGTGGGATGAGATGAATCCCAAAAGGAAACTGGGCTGAGGCTTTGGTGTGAGGTAGGGGAGAGAGTTTGGGGGTGGCGTCGGCTTCCAGAGCGTCCAGAGCGACCCTCCCGCTGGCCCGGGTGTGGAGCAGGAGCCGGGAATGGCTCTGAGATGTGAGCCCGGACAGTTTGGGGTGCAGGGAATGGCTCTGAGATGTGAGCTCGGACAGTTTGGGGTGCAGGGAATGGCTCTGAGATGTGAGCCTGGACAGTTTGGGGTGCAGGGAATGGCTCTGAGATGTGACCTCGGACAGTTTGGGGTGCAGGGAATGGCTCTGAGATGTGAGCTCGGACAGTTTGGGGTGCAGGGAATGGCTTTGAGATGTGAGCCCGGACAGTTTGGGGTGCAGGGAATGGCTCTGAGATGTGAGCTCGGACAGTTTGGGGTGCAGGGAATGGCTCTGCAGTGAGAGCAGGAGCAGGGACATTGCTCGGACAGTTTGGGGTGCCAGGGCAGGAGCAGGGACATTGCTCGGACAGTTTGGGGTGCAGGGAATGGCTCTGAGATGTGAGCTGGGACAGTTTGAGGCAGGGAATGGCTCACAAGATGAAACTCAGACAGTTTAGAGGTGGGAATGGCTCTAGAGATGTGAGCTCCAGACAGTTTGGGAGTGCAGGAATGGCTCTGAATGTGACTCCAGACAGTTTAGGAGTGCAAGGGAATGGCTCTACAGTGAGAACAGGAGCAGGGACATTACTCGAGACAGTTTGGGGAGGTACCAGGCCGGGCAGGAGCAGGGAATAGCTCTATGATGTGAACTTGGACAGTTCAGGGTGCCAAGGCAGGCAGAACAGGGACATTGCTCGGACAGTTTGGGGTGCCAGAGCCCAGCAGGAGCAGGGACATTGCTCGGACAGTTTGGGGTGCCAGGGCCGGGCAGGAGCAGGGCTCTGGGGTGCCAGGGCGGGCGCAGGGACATTGCTCGGACAGTTTGGGATGCCAGGGCCTGGCAGGAGCAGGGACATTGCTCGGGCAGTTTGGGGTGCCAGGGCCAGGCAGGAGCAGGGACATTGCTCAGACAGTTTGGGGTGCCAGGGCCAGGCAGGAGCAGGGACATTGCTCAGACAGTTTGGGGTGCCAGGGCAGGAGCAGGGACATTGCTCGGGCAGTTTGGGGTGCCAGGGCAGGAGCAGGGACATTGCTCGGACAGTTTGGGGTGCCAGGGCAGGAGCAGGGACATTGCTCGGGCAGTTTGGGGTGCCAGAGCAGGAGCAGGGATATTGCTCGGACAGTTTGGGGTGCCAGAGCCCAGCAGGAGCAGGGACATTGCTCGGACAGTTTGGGGTGCCAGGGCCGGGCAGGAGCAGGGACATTGCTCGGACAGTTTGAGGTGCCAGGGCAGGAGCCTCCCGCTGCCAAAAACCGCTGCTGCCCCCTCAGCCAGCAGTGCCCGGGGTCGATTTACAGCCGGGACCGCGGATCACAAATCCCGGCGGGGTCTGGGGGCGAGCAGAGCGCTGATCAAAGGTGCAGAGCTTAAACCCATCCAGTTTGGAGACGAGGGGGATCTGATTTCAGGGAATGAGCACCTGAAAGGAGATCGGGAGCCTCGCAGGGCACGGGGCGGGGAGCCTGGGCAGGCACAGCCAGGGAAATCATGGAGGCTGGCGGTGGGATTGAGGGGAAAGAGGGAATGCAGAGGTGGAGGGGCTGTTTCGGGAATTCACAGGGACTGGCAGTGGGATTGAAGGGAAAGAGGGAATATAGGCATGGAGAGGTTGTTTTGGGAAACCACAAGGAGGGATTTGTGGGATTGAAGGAAAAGAGGGAATACAGAGATAGAAGGGTTGTTTTGGGAATTCACAAGAAGGGATTTGTGGGATTGAAGGGAAAGAGGGAATACAGGCATGGAGAGGTTGTTTTGGGAAATCACAAGGAGTGGTTTCCGGCATTGAGGGGAAAGAGGGAATACAGGCATGGAGAGGTTGTTTTGGGAAATCACAAGGAGGGATTTGTGGGATTGAGGGGAAAGAGGCCAAAGCGCCGAGTTTCGGGCAGGAAGGCGCCGAGGTGACACCGGGCTGTCCCCAAGGGCCGCAGCTCTCGCCTCCCCGAGCCACGGGGCCACGCTCCCCTGTCCCTCCGGAGCCACCCCGGCCCCGCACTGTCCCACCCTCCTCGAGGGGACACAGCGGGGACGCTCCCGATGGGGACAGAAAGAGGGGACTCTCCCCATGGGGACAGAAAGAGGGGACGCTCCCGATGGGGACAGAAAGAGGGGACACTCCCGATGGGGACAGAAAGAGGGGACTCTCCCCATGGGGACACAAAGAGGGGATGCTTCCCATGGGGACACAAAGAGGGGACGCTGCCCATGGGGACAGAAAGAGGGGACTCTCCCCATGGGGACAGAAAGAGGGGACACTCCCGATGGGGACAGAAAGAGGGGACGCTCCCCATGGGGACAGAAAGAGGGGACTCTCCCAATGGGTACACAGCGGGGACACTCCCAATGGGGACAGAAAGAGGGGACGCTCCCCATGGGGACAGAAAGAGGGGACTCTCCCAATGGGTACACAGCGGGGACACTCCCAATGGGGACAGAAAGAGGGGACGCTCCCGATGGGGACACAAAGAGGGGACTCTCCCAATGGGGACAGAAAGAGGGGCGCTCCCCATGGGGACAGAAAGAGGGGACGCTCCCCATGGAGACACAAAGAGGGGACGCTCCCCATGGGGACACAAAGAGGGGACGCTGCCCCCGCCTTCCCCCGAGCTCCGCAGCGGCACCGGGCGCCCCTCGCCGCCTGCCGTGGCTCCCCGAGCCTCTCGCGGCTCTGCCTCTCCCTCTCCCTTCCCTGGCGCTCCCTCTCGTCTCCCCTCTCCCCCATTTGATGTGAGAGGAGCTGTCTGCCACTCGCGCGTCTCTTCCGAGAAGGGATCAGAAGTTTCAGCGAGCGCTCGGCGCCTCTCCTTTGATCCATGTCCTGAGGCCTGCTTGACAGCGAAAAAAAGCATGGAGACAAAACGACTCAGTCAAAGTGATTCCTGACAACTGTCTCCATGAGATAAGGAGCCTCTCTGTGTCTTGGTGGGTTTTTTTTTTTTTTTCTAATACCGCCTCTCCGTTTCCATAAGAAGCGGAGTCACTTTAAACCAGAGGAGCAGCAGAGAAGAGCCGAGCACAGAGCTGAGCTTTATCGCGCTTCCTGTCTCCTTTTCCAGTCGTTTTTTTTTTTGCTTTTTCTCCCCTAAAACCCCCTATTTCCCCCGTTTTTTTCCCTGCCCTCCTCCCCGCGCTCTGCGTTCCCTGTAATGATGCGGCTCCCGAGCAAACCCCGGCGCGGCGGCGGTGGCCGGGACATTATTCCGAGCGCAGGGAGATGCCAGCTGTCCCCGCGAGGGGCTGCGGGGGGACACGGAGAGCCATTATGCGACAATAACCAGCCGTTCCAGGAGAGGGAGGCGGCCTCATTACCAGCCGGGCTTTATCCACCGCTGGCCACTTAAGCGCTCCTCGGAGCTGCTCCCCCGCTGCTGAGCCCCGGAATGTTTCTTAGGATTGTCGAATTTCGCTCGTGTCACGCAGGGAATGTCCCCCTCCCCTCCCCTCTGCCGGGTGGCGCTGGCGGGGGCGAGTTCCGCGAGGGCTCAGCGACACTGGGAGTGTCCCCCAGGGCCTGGGGAAGGTGTGTGGGGACAGGGAATGGAGTTGGGATTGGGATCCCGAACACAGCGATGACTCCGGGACGAACAGCACGTGGAGGGGACAGGGAGGTGGCTCCCAGCCCGCGGTGCTGAAGGGACACGCGGGGACAGGGCCACTCCGGCCGGGTGAGCAGCTGTGGGAATGCAGGATGGATCCCGGCTCCATCCCAGCTCTGGGGAGCTGCAGGGGACACGGAGGTGGCTCCCAGGGACACGCGGGGACAGGGCCACCCCGGCCGGGTGAGCAGCTGTGGGAATGCAGGATGGATCCCGGCTCCATCCCAGCTCTGGAGAGCGGCAGGGGACATCAGGAGACCGGGCCTGGCTCGGGGCCTGGAGAGGAGGAGGTGGCTCAGAGGTCCCTGGCGGGACACGGGACAGAGCCACGCTCATGGGATGGGGACAGGGACTGGAGAATCATGGAAGGGCTGGGGTGGAAGGGACCTTGGAGCTCGGCTCGTTCCAAGCCCTCCCATGGGCAGGGACCCCTTTCCATGGGACAGGGACCCCTTTCCATGGGGTAGAGACCCTTTTCCAAGGGGTAGAGACCCCTTTCCATGAGCAGGGACTCTTTCCATGGGCAAGGACCCTTTTCCATGCGCAAGAACCCCTTTCCATGGACAGGGACCCTTTCCATGGGACAGGGACCCCTTTCCATGGACAGGGAATCTTTCCATGGGGCAGGGACCCTTTCCGTGGGCAGGGACCCTTTCCAAGGACCCTTTTCCATGGGGCAAGGACCCTTTCCATGGGTCAGGGACCCCTTTCCATGGGGCAGGGACCCCTTTCCATGAACAGGAACCCCTTTCCATCGGTAGGGACCCTTTTCCATGGGCAGGGACCCTTTTCCATGGGCAGGGACTCTTTCCATGGAGCAGGGATCCTTTCCATGAGCAGGGATCCATTTCCATGGGGCAAGGACCCTTTCCATGGGGCAGGGACCCCTTTCCATGAACAGGAACCCCTTTCCATCGGCAGGGACCCTTTCCATGGGCAGGGACCCTTTTCCATGGGGCAAGGATCCTTTCCATGGGGCAGGGACCCTTTCCATGAACAGGAACCCCTTTCCATGAACAGGAACCCCTTTCCATGAACAGGAACCCCTTTCCATGGACAGGAACCCCTTTCCATGGGGCAGGGACCCTTTCCATGAACAGGAACCCCTTTCCATGAACAGGAACCCCTTTCCATGAACAGGAACCCCTTTCCATGGGGCAGGGACCCCTCCGGGACCCCTCCCACCATCCCAGGCCGCTCCTCCCTGGCCGTGGGCGCTTCCAGACGCGGAGTTCCAGGCTCAGAGTCGCTCCCAACCCTCCCGAACCTCTCGGCCGGGGAGTCCCTCTCCCCTGGCTCACCGTAATTCGGCTTTTGTGGCGGGTTCGCTCCGGAGTGAAACTCCATCAGCGGCGGGGCTGGGGGGCGAGGGGGCCCCGCGGAGGGGGAGGGTCCCTTCCCGGTCCCTTCCCGGTCCCTTCCCGGTCCCTTCCCCCTCCCCAGAACCGAGCTGCGCCGCGCTGATAAACAGCAAATATCGGGGAACGGGATTTCCACATTATCTGAGCGCGGCAGAAAATCAAAATTTCAGTCTAAATCCGAGGAGACGAAGCTCATAAGCTCCTCCAGCTGATACAGACGCCCGAGCCCAGCCGGAGAAGGCTCAGGAGGCACAAAATAACATTTTTTTTCGTTAAAAAAAAAGAAAAAAAATGTAGAAGAAGAAAAGAAAAGAGAGCAAAAAAAAGAATGAACGAGAAGGGAGAAGCAAGAAATCTTTGGGGGCTGCCTGCGGGGAGGGAGGAGGAGGAGGAGGAGGAGGAGAGATGGTGAGGAGAGGAGCATTGTGATTGTGTGGTGCTGCAGCCCCTTCCTGGTGAGGGGAGAAACTGCCGGGAGGGCTGGGGGTGCTGGGGAGGGGACTGGGAGTGTTGAGAATGGGACTGGGAGTGCTGGGGATGGGACTGGGAGTGCTGGGAATGGGACTGGGAGTGCTGGGGATGGGACTGTGAGTGCTGGGGATGGGACTGTGAGTCCTGGGAATGGGACTGGGAGTGTTGAGAATGGGACTGGGAGTGCTGGGGATGGGACTGGGAGTGTTGAGAATGGGACTGGGAGTGCTGGGAATGGGACTGTGAGTGCTGGGAATGGGACTGGGAGTGCTGGGGATGGGACTGGGAGTGCTGGGCAGAGCTCGGGGATGGGACTGGCAGTGCTGGGGATGGCGCTGGGAGTGCTGGGGATGGGACTGTGAGTGCTGGGAATGGGACTGGCAATGCTTCGGATAAGACTGGCAATGCTGGGCAGTGTTGGGGAAGGGACTGGGAATGTTGGGAATGGGACTGGGAGTGCTGGGGATGGGACTGGGAGTGCTGGGGGTGGGACTGAGAGTGCTGGGGATGGGACTGGCAGTGCTGGGCAGTGCTGGGGAGGGAACTGAGAGTGCTGGGAATGGGACTGGGAATGCTGGGAATGAGACTGGGAGTGCTGGGCGGAGCTCGGGGTGGGACTGGCAGTGCTGGGAATAGGACTGGGAGTGCTGGGGAAGGGACTGGGAGTGCTGGGCAGTGCTGGGGAAGGAACTGGGAGTGCTGGGGAAGGAACTGGGAGTGCTGGGGGCTGGGGCTGGCACTGCCCATCCCAGGCAGGTCCCAAAGCGCGGCTCTGGGCCGGACCTGGGGCCGGCAGCAGCTGCGGGAGGCGCTGGCAGCGCTTAATGAGCGATCCGAGAGCGCAGCTGAGCCCCGGGCCCGGAGCCACATGGGGCCTTCCCGAGCCCAAAAACCGAGCCCAAAAACCGAGCCCAAAAACCGAGCCCAAAAACCGAGCCCGAAAACCGAGCCCGGGCTCGGCCGCTCCGCCGGGAGCTCCGAGGATGCTCCGTGCCCGGGTCCCGCCTGGCACACGGGGCAGGAGCCTCGCAAGGGTGGCACCGGCTCTGCAGCGGGGAAGCGATGCCGAGGATGGCGGGGAACCGCTCCTGGATGGGGATGGGGCTCCCCAAAAACCGGCACCGAGTGGGAGCGGCTCAGCAGCAGGGAAGGGATGCCAGGGATGGCAGGGAGCTGTTCCTGGATGGGGATGGGGCTCCCCAAAAAGCGGCACCGAGTGGGAGCGGGTCAGCAGTGTGGGAGTGATCCTGAGGATGGCGGGGAGCTGCTCCTGGACAGGGATGGGGCTCCCCAAAAAGCGGCACAGAGTGGGAGCGGGTCAGCAGCAGGGAAGGGATGCCAGGGATAACTGGGAACTGTTCCTGGACAGGGATGGGGCTCCCCAAAAAGCGGCACAGAGTGGGAGCGGGTCAGCAGCAGGGAAGGGATGCCAGGGATGGCGGGGAACCGCTCCGGGACAGGGATGGGGCTCCCCAAAAAGCAGCAGCGGGGTGGGAGCGATGCCGAGGATAACTGGGAACCGCTCCTGGACAGGGATGAGGCTCCCCAAAAGGAAGCAGTGGAGTGGGAGCGATGCCAAGGATAACTGGGAACCGCTCCTGGATGGGGATGGGGCTCCCCAAAAAGCGGCACCGGGTGGGAGCAGCTCAGCAGCACGGGAGTGATGCCAAGGATAAGTGGGAACTGCTCCTCGGTGGGGATGGGGCTCCCCAAAAAGTGGCACCGGGTGGGAGCGGGTCAGCAGCAGGGAAGGGATGCCAGGGATAACTGGGAACCGCTCCTGGACAGGGATGGGGCTCCCCAAAAGGAAGCAGTGGAGTGGGAGCGATGCCGAGGATAACTGGGAACCGCTCCTGGGTGGAAATGGGGCTCCCCAAAAAGCGGCACCAGTTGGGAGCAGCTCAGCAGCACGGGAGTGATGCCAAGGATAAGTGGGAACTGCTCCTCGGTGGGGATGGGGCTCCCCAAAAAGCGGCAGCGGGGTGGGAGCGATGCCAAGGATAACTGGGAACTACTCCTGGACATGGATGGGGCTCCCCAAAAAGTGGCACCGGGTGGGAGCGGGTCAGCAGCAGGGAAGGGATGCCAGGGATAACTGGGAACCGCTCCTGAACAGGGATGGGGCTCCCCAAAAGGAAGCAGTGGAGTGGGAGCGATGCCGAGGATGGCTGGGAACCGCTCCTGGACGGAAATGGGGCTCCCCAAAAAGCGGCACCGGGTGGGAGCGGGTCAGCAGTGTGGGAGTGATGCCAAGGATAAGTGGGAACTGCTCCTAGGTGGGGATGGGGCTCCCCAAAAAGCGGCAGCGTGGTGGGAACGATGCCGAGGATAACTGGGAACTGCTCCTGGATGGAAATGGGGCTCCCCAAAAAGCAGCAGCGGGTGGGAACCAGTCAGCAGTGTGGGAGTGATGCCAAGGATAACTGGGAACTGCTCCTCGGTGGGGATGGGGCTCCCCAAAAAGCGGCAGCGGGGTGGGAGCGATGCCAAGGATAACTGGGAACTACTCCTGGACATGGATGGGGCTCCCCAAAAAGTGGCACCGGGTGGGAGCGGGTCAGCAGCAGGGAAGGGATGCCAGGGATAACTGGGAACCGCTCCTGAACAGGGATGGGGCTCCCCAAAAGGAAGCAGTGGAGTGGGAGCGATGCCGAGGATGGCTGGGAACCGCTCCTGGACGGAAATGGGGCTCCCCAAAAAGCGGCACCGGGTGGGAGCGGGTCAGCAGTGTGGGAGTGATGCCAAGGATAAGTGGGAACTGCTCCTAGGTGGGGATGGGGCTCCCCAAAAAGCGGCAGCGTGGTGGGAACGATGCCGAGGATAACTGGGAACTGCTCCTGGATGGAAATGGGGCTCCCCAAAAAGCAGCAGCGGGTGGGAACCAGTCAGCAGTGTGGGAGTGATGCCAAGGATAACTGGGAACTGCTCCTCGGTGGGGATGGGGCTCCCCAAAAAGCGGCAGCGGGGTGGGAGCGATGCCAAGGATAACTGGGAACTACTCCTGGACATGGATGGGGCTCCCCAAAAAGCGGCACCGGGTGGGAGGCGCTACCGGAGCTTAGAACCGGTTTTAAAGAGCCCCACACCTCGTTACAGGTGAAGATCTCAGTGCCATCCTTTAGGATCGGTGGTTTGGGGTCCCCTTCTTGGGGTGCCGAGCAGAGCTGGCAGCGCCTCGGGGCCACTCTTTGTGTCCCCAGCAGAGTTTTGGGGTCCCTGACTGGGAGCTGTGGGGTTCTGCTGCCATCCCTCAGAGCTGAGGGGTTATTCCCAAAGAAACCCCAAATAAATCCCGAATAAATCCCGAATAAATTCTGAATAAATTCCGAATAAATACCAAATAAATACCGAATAAATCCCGAATAAATTCCAAATAAATCCCGAATAAATTCCAAATAAATCCCGAATAAATCCCAAATAAATACCAAATAAATATCAGATAAATACCAAACAAATCCCAAATAAATTTCAAATAAATTCCAAATAAATTCCAAACAAATCCCGAATAAATCCCGAATAAATCCCAAATAAATACCAAATAAATCCCAAATAAATGCCAAATAAATGCCAAATAAATCCCAAATAAATGCCAAAAAAATCCCAAAAAAATCCCCAAAAAATCCCAAATAAATAAAAAAAAATCCCAAATAAATACCGAATAAATCCCAAAAAAATCCCAAATAAATCCCAAATAAAACCCAAATAAATCCCAAAAAAATCCCAAAAAAATCCCAAAAAAATCACAAATAAATAAAAAAAAATCCCAAATAAATACCGAATAAATACCAAAAAAATCCCAAATAAATCCCAAATAAATCCCAAATAAAACCCAAATAAATACCAAAAAAATCCCAAATAAATACCAAATAAATACCAAAAAAATCCCTAATAAATCCCTAATAAATCCAGGGTCTTCCCGGCCCCTCTGCCCACCACCACCCCCCTCCCCCAGCAGCCAGACCCCACAGGAAAGGCTGAATTCACCCCGAGGGCAGCGGAGGGGTCAGATACCCCCCATCCCAACCCAAACCTCACCCAGGGGACACCGGGCACCTCCCGCGGGTGCTTTGGGCTCTGAAATCCCCGCTGACTTTGTCCTTGCTGTCCCCACCACAGCCCCGGGGTCTCATCCCAGTCATCCCAGTCCCCTCCAGCAGCCACTCCCAGCTCCCCGCAGTTCCCAGTTCCCAGCTCCAGTGGCTCTGGGCTGGGAGAGGTTTCCCGGAGCCCGGCTGGGGGTGGAAGGTCAAGCCCCAGCGAGTGTTTCCGTTTAGTTCCAGATACCAGCCTGACAGGTGGGTGCCTCTTGATTAATTCCCAGCTCCCCTAAAATCCCAGCTTTCCCTAAAAGCTCCCGGGATTCCGGGATGCGGCCCCGCTCCGATCCACCCCCCCGGGGCGGAATTACAGGGGGAAAACTGTGGGAATTCTGCGGGGTTCTGTTCGTCCAGGTTTCACTTCCAGCGCTTCCCAGTTGGACTGGGAGGAACAGCCAGGAGCCCCCCGAGCTCCCAGTTCTCCCAGTTTGGCTGCTGTGGGGCAGCTCTGACCTATCCGTGCCCCCACTGGTGATCCCCAGGGATGCCGGTGTCCGGCTGGGCTCTGGAAAATGAGGATTTGGGATCGAGGGGGTTCTGGAAAAAGGATTTGGGGTCGAGGGGGATCTGGGAAATGAGGATTTGGGATCGAGAGGGTTCTGGAAAATGAGGATTTGGGATGGAGTGGGCTCTGGAAAATGAGGATTTGGGATTGAGAGGGCTCAGGAAAATGAGGATTTGGGATCGAGGGGGTTCTGGAAAAAGGATTTGGGATCGAGGGGATCTGGGAAATGAGGATTTGGGATTGAGGGGGCTCTGGAAAAAGGATTTGGGGTCGAGGGGGATCTGGAAAATGAGGATTTGGGATCTGAGGGGATTCTGGGAAATGAGGACTTGGGATCGAGGGGGCTCTGGGAAAAGGATTTGGGATCGAGGGGGATCTGGAAAATGAGGGTTTGGGATTGAGAGGGCTCTGGAAAATGAGGATTTGGGATCTAAGTGGCCTCTGGAAAATGAGGATTTGGGATCTAAGTGGCCTCTGGAAAATGAGGATTTGGGATTGAGAGGGCTCTGGAAAATGAGGATTTGGGATCTGAGGGTCCCCAAAGACCCTCAAGGACCCCCAGAGACCCCCAGGGATCCCCAGAGAAAGAGTCCAATCCCAGGAAAACCGAATCCCTCTGGCGCTGCCTCCGCCCATGGGAAGATTTGGAATTTTTTGTCCTTTCTGGACACATCTTTGGAGTCCAAGCCTCAGGAGTTCTCTTTGCCTCTCTCTCCCCCCTTTTCCACCCACTCTGAGCGCCCAGAAATTCCAGAAATCCCCACTCTGCTCCGTCACGCTCTCCAAAACCCCGGGTTTCTCCCCAGAACATCCACGCTGGGGAAATTCCCGAGGTTTTGGGAGCCGCAGGAGTTCCGGAGGGAGGCGAATCCCATCCACCCCGAGGTGCTCCAGAGGTTCCAGGAGCTCGGGAGAGGCAGGGAAGGTGATTTTGTGCTCGGCTCATCCCCAGTCCCTCACTCCCAGCTCCAATCCTGGGGGATTTTCCCCCCATCCTTTTATCAGGGTGGATCCCCCACCCAGGAATGTGGGAATTAAAACCCTAAAGGGTTCCAGGATTATCCCGAGGAGCAGGGAAAGGACAAATCCGGGATCCTCAGGGGTGCTGCAACCTCCCTTGAGCAGTTGGAGGGAAGCAGCCGAAGCCTGAACGTTTGTGTTGTATATATAAAAAAAAGAAAAAATTATATATAAAAAAGAAAAAATTATATTAAAAAAATTATATATAGAAAAATAAAAAATTATATATAAAAAATTATATAAAAAAGAAAAAATTATATTAAAAATATATATAAAAAAGAAAAAATTATATATAAAAGAAAAATGAAAAATATATAAAAAAAGAAAAAATATAAAAAATTATATATATATAATATATAAAAAAAAATTATATTAAAAAATTATATATAGAAAAGAAAAATTATATATAAAAAAATTATATAAAAAAAGAAAAAAATTATATAAAAAAAGAAAAAAATATATTAAAAATTATATTAAAATTATATAAAAAAGAAAAATTATAAATAAAAGAAAAAATTATATAAAAAATATAAAAAAAGGAAAAAAAATTATATATTAAAAAAAATTATATAAAAAAAGAAAAAATTATATAAAAAAGAAAAATATATAAAAAAAGAAAAATTATATTAAAAAAAGAAAAAATATATTAAAAAAAAAGAAAAAAAAAATAGAAAAAAAATCAACTCATTAAAATTTCACCCCGGCTGCATCTCCTGCTTATTCAAACAGCGCCAATTTCCGTGGATCTCATATCAGCTCCCAGCATCTCCCAGCCTCAGTGCTTGGGAAAAGAGAGAGAGAGAGGAAAAAAAAACTGCGAGCAAAATAAAAGCCGCTATCTGACAGGATCTCTCCTGGGGATCTCAGTTATTAAAATTAAAAAAAAAAAACACCCAGAAAAAAAAAAAAAAGGAAAAAAAAAAAAAAGGAAATAATTTTTTTCCTCTCGGCTGCTGTTTGTTAAATGTGCAGGAGCCACAGGCAAATTCTTTGCTAATTTTTGTGCTTGCTTTTATCACACCGGTGATTCACCGGCAGCTTTATCCCCCGATAAGTGGATTAGTTGTTGAGCTAAACAAAAAAGGTGTTTGACAAGCAGGAAGCTCCAAAGAACATATTTGTTTTCCGAAGAATGGAGCTGTGTTTGTCAGTGCGGGGGAGTTGTGGGGAATTTCGTTCTCCCCAAAGGAGAGGGCTCGGAGCTCTCCTGATTTGCGCGGGGATGAGCTGGGGCTCCTCTCAGCGTTTGGGGTTTTGATTTGTGGCGTTTTGGGGTCGGGGTTTGGCTGCTGAGGGAGGGGTAAATAAACCCGCAAAATCTCCGGGTTTGTTTGGGAATGGCATCTGGATTTATTGGGGAATCATCCCTCAGCAGAATCCCATGGCTCCCAGTTAAACCCCACAACTCCCAGTTAAACCCCACGGCTCCCAGTTAAACCCCACAGCTCCCAGTCGGAACCCTATAGCTCCCAGTTGAAACCTCCCAGCTCCCAGTCAGAACCCCACATCTCCCAGTTGGAACCCTGTAGCTTCCAGTTGGAACCCCGTAATTCCCAGTTGGAGCCCCACAGCTCCCAGTCAGAACCCCACATCTCCCAGTTGGAACCTCCCAGCTCCCAGTCAGAACCCCACAGTTCCCAGTCAGAGCCCCACGGCTCCCAGTCAGAACACTACAGCTTATCCCATCTCCCGCTTCCATCCTGCTCTTCCAAACTCTATTCCCATCTCCCATTCCATCCTGCTCTTCCAGGCTCTTATCCCAACTCCCATTCCATCCTGCTCTTCCAGGCTCTTATCCCAACTCCCATCCCACTCTTCCAAACTCAGATCCCATCTTTCGTTCCATCCCGCTCTTCTGAGCTCTTATCCCTTCTCCCATTCCATCCTGTTCCTCCAAGCTCAAATCCCAACTCCCATCCCACTCTTCCAAGCTCTGATCCCAACTCCACTTTCATCCTGCTCTTCCAAGCTCTGATCCCAACTCCACTCCCATCCGTGGCCTCAGGATCCATTGCTCCCCCTGGCAGGGATCCCAAAGGTTGTGGTGGCTCCGCGTTGTCCGCTCCCGATGTCACCTTTCCTCCTCCATCCCTGGGATCATCCTGGCAGTGGCGGTGAGCAGCCACTCGATATCCCCCGTTCCCTTTGGCATTCCTGGTTTTTCCAGCCTGGACAGCCAGGAATTGACGGGGATGCTGCCATTCCCATCCCCATCCCCATCCCGATCTTTTCCATCATCATCCCATCCCATCCCATCCCATCCCATCCCCATCCCATCCCATCCCATCCCATCCCATCCCATCCCATCCCATCCCATCCCATCCCATCCCATCCCATCCCATCCCATCCCATCCCATCCCACCCCATCCCATCTTCCCATCCCATCCCCATCCCTTATCCCATCCCATCCTCCCATCATCCCATCCCCATCCCCATCCCCATCCCCATCCCCACCCCCGAGCTTCCCCCACGGCCAGCCGGGAATGCACAAAGCCACTTTTCCCTGGCGAGGGGCTGGACCTGCGTGATTTTCCCTTGGATTTGGGGATGGGAAGGAGCTCTGGGAGCGCGAGAGCGCTGAGCTCGGAGCCGCGGCCGGCAGCGCTCGCTCTGGCGGCTCCGGCACGGCTGAAACCGGAGAGGGAAGGAGGAAAGGAGGGAGGGAAGGAGGGAAGGAGGGAGGGAGGGAGGGAAGGAGGGGGACGCGAAGGAGCGAAAGGTCCCCAGCTGGCTGTGAGTGGCATCTGCTCGCGGAGCGCAGCCTCCAGCTGAGAGCTATTTCACTATTTATTTACATGTAATTATTGCTATGAGGTGCAGATATTAACACTGTCAAGAGCAATTTGCCCTGACATTTTTCACTCGCTCTGTTCCCCGACGCTCGGGCCTGGGTTGGATTTTTTCGCTGCCTCTCTCCGCCGCTCCCTCCTCCCGGGCCGCGCTCCGCTGCGGGCGCCGCGCCGCTTTAATCCCGCGCCCTTCGCAACTCATTAAACTTTGAAATTTAATTTTGGCCGGGGCGCGGGGAGCGCCTCCCAACCCCCGCGCCCGGGCAGGCGAAGCGTTTCCAGCGCCAACAAACCGAATTTACCGCTGGCCGCGTTTTCAATCGCCAGGCAATCTCGGCCTCAACCTTCGCTGCATCTCAAACACCCCAAAGGTGCCCAAGCGCGTTCGTGGCAAAGCAAATGCAGAACAAAGATTTTCCCAGCGGCACAAAAATCAACTCCAGCCCCCCCCCCAAAAAAAATGGGGAGCGGCGGCCGCTTCCGACTTTTTCAGCTGATTTTTTTCCCCCTTCTCTCCCCTGCCCGAACCATCTGATTCCGATGGTTGGTGACACTTTAAATTAAGACTTCCGGCCCTCGCCTGAGCCCTGATTTAATGAGGCAGTTGTTGGATGTCGTTTAATAAATCCCAATTGCGCATCAGGACTTGTTTGCCACGCGGCGGCGGGGACGTGACGGGCACGGCTCAGCCCGGCCTGGTTTCTTCCCTCAGCCGGGAGGGGATTTGGGATCCTTCAGCAGTTAAAGGGGGATTTGGGATCCTTTGGTAACCAGGAGGGGAATTGGGATCCTTCACCAGCCAGGAGTGGATTTGGGATCCTTCAGCAGCCAGGAGAAGAATTGGGATCCTTCAGCAGCCAGGATGGGATTTGGGATCCTTCAGCAGCCAGGATGGGATTTGGGATCCTTCAGCAGCCAGGAGTGGATTTGGGATCCTTCAGCAGTCAGGAGGGGAACTGGGACCCTTCAGCACCCAGGAGAAGAATTTGGATCCTTCAGCAGTCAGGAGTGGATTTGGGACCCTTTGACAGCCAGGAGTGGATTTGGGATCCTTCAGCAGTCAGGAGGGGAATTGGGACCCTTCAGCACCCAGGAGAAGAATTTGGATCCTTCAGCAGTCAGGAGTGGATTTGGGACCCTTTGACAGCCAGGAGTGGATTTGGGATCCTTCTGCAGCTCCCTAATGCACCATAAACCTCCTTCCTCCTCCTTCCATCACCCCAGAATTCCCATCTGTGGATTATTCCCACTCCTCCAAGGACCAGGAGGGAGAATTTAGGAGTGGGTGCCCACTCCAGGCTGTGTCAGGAAGGAGAAAATCCCATAAATTCTGGGTGTTGCTCAGAGCTGGCACCGGCTGGACTTTGGGAAGGGATTTTAACGATCCGTCCGTTTTACCTCCAGCACTTTTGGCCCTTTTTTGGTCATTCTTAGGCTTGGACCAAACCTGGCTTCTCCTCTCTTGCCTTTTGCAGGGAAAGACTCAGGAATCCGGAGCTTTCTCCCTCTTTTCTTCTGGATTTGCTTTCTTGGGAAGGGCACAGCCAGGAAGCCAGGCGCGAGGGGAGAAGGTCAGGCCCCAGATGTGAAACATCCGCTGGTTTTTGGGGCCGTTTGAGTGCAGGTGACACAAATAAACAACAGCAGGAATGGCCTGTCAGGAACAGCCGCGTCCCGCTGTGCACCTGTAACCCTCATCCCAAAAAAAAAAATGGGATAACTGGGATAGCTGGGCATGAAGGGAAAGAGCAAAGCGGGTTCATTTTGGAGAGTTCGGTTTTCTCTCTTTGTAAACAGGACAGAAACCGTCGCGAGCGGATCTTTAATTTCGTTGCGTTTTGCCCCAGATTGCGGCGTTTTGCCTCATTTTGGGAGTTGTGTCGCTCACCCCCTTCCATTTCCGTGGGATTTCCTGGGCATGAAGGGAAAGAGCAAAGCGGGTTCATTTTGGAGAGTTCGGTTTTCTCTCTTTGTAAACAGGACAGAAACCGTCGCGAGCGGATCTTTAATTTCGTTGCGTTTTGCCCCAGATTGCGGCGTTTTGCCTCATTTTGGGAGTTGTGTCGCTCACCCCCTTCCATTTCACCCCCTTCCGATGGAAAGGATTTTTCCCTCTGGAAGGAAATGTTCTTAAGGAAATGTTGTTTATCTCTTTAATTCATTGCGTTTTGCCCCAAATTGCGGCGCCCCAAATCATTTTGGGAGTTGTGTCGCTCACCCCCTTGTCGCTCACCCCCTTCCATTTCCGTGGATTTTTCCCTCTGGAAGGAAATGTTGATTATCTTTCCCACGAGCGGATCTTTAATTTCATTGAGTTTTGCCCCAAATTGCGGCATTTTTCCTCATTTTGGGAGTTGTGTCGCTCACCCCCTTCCATTTCCGTGGATTTCCGACGGAAAGGATTTTTCCTTTTGGAAGGAAATGTTGATTATCTTTCCCACGAGTGGATCTTTAATTTCGTTGAGTTTTGCCCCAAATTGCGGCGTTTTGCCTCATTTTGGGAGTTGTGTCGCTCACCCCCTTCCATTTCCATGGATTTCCGACGGAAAGGATTTTTCCCTCTGGAAGGAAATGTTGTTTATCTTTCCCATTAGTGGATCTTTAATTTCATTGAGTTTTGCCCCAAATTGCGGCGTTTTGCCTCATTTTGGGAGTTGTGTCACTCACCCCCTTCCATTTCCGTGGATTTTTCCCTCTGGAAGGAAATGTTGATTATCTTTCCCACGAGCAGATCTTTAATTTCGTTGAGTTTTGCCCCAAATTGTGCTGTTTTGCCTCATTTTGGGAGTTGTGTCGCTCACCCCCTTCCATTTCCGTGGATTTTTCCCTCTGGAAGGAAATGTTGATTATCTTTCCCATTAGTGGATCTTTAACTTCATTGCGTTTTGCCCCAAATTGCGGCGTTTTGCCTCATTTTGGGAGCTGTGTCGCTCACCCCCTTCCATTTCCGTGGATTTCCGATGGAAAGGATTTTTCCCTCTGGAAGGAAATGTTGTTTATCTTTCCCACAGCGTTCGTCCGTCACCTGCTGCTCCTTTGTCAACCCTTTCCAGGAGGAGCCGGGATTTAAAGCCGGAGTTTCTCGTTTTTGAGGCTGCTGGGCTCGGGTTTAAATCAGGGCCCAGCATGGAAATTCCACATTTTCTGTTCCCAGCTCCTCCTCCCCACCCCATTCCTGTGCGTGGCACTGATAAAACCTTATCAAACCTTATCAAACCTTATCGAACTCCGTCGCATCTCTCAGGGTCGGGCCTAGAGAGACCCTGAGCCACCCCGTGCTCTGAAGTTCTCATTTCTGGGCTGGGCTTATCCCAAGGCGGGCTGGAATGAGCATTTGGGATGCTCAAATTCCTGCTCCCCGATAAACCCCAGTGCTGGCTCGAGTTTTGGCCTTTCCTGGGATCGTTTTAGGGTTTTTTTGGGCTCAGTTTCTACAGTTTTTTGGGCTCAAGTTTTAGCTTTTCTGGGTTCGAGTTCTGGCCTTTCTTGGGTTCGAGTTTTAGCCTTCCTTGGGTTCGATTTTTAGCCTTTCCTGGGCTCAAGGTTTGGCCTTTCTCGGGTTTGAGTTTTAGGGTTTTCTTGGCCTCAAGTTTTAGCCTTTTTGGGCTCGAGTTTTAGGTTTCTTGGGCTTGAGTTTTGGCCTTTCTTGGCCTCGAGTTTTACCTTTCTTGGCCTCGAGTTTTACCTTTTCTACCCTCAAGTTTTAGCTGTTTTGAGCTCGAGTTTTACCCTTTTTGGACTGGAGTTTTGACCTTTCTTGGCCTCGAGTTTTACCTTTTTTGGGCTCGAGTTTTACCGTTTTTAGGCTCATTTTTCCGGGGAAAGGGCAGAGCTGATCCCTGCCCCACCCGCTGCTGGTGCTGAATCAGCTCAGAGCCCTCAGAAAAGGGCAGAACATTCCAGAAACGAGGCAGATTCCTGCTCCTGGTGGGATTTTGTCCTGTACCTCCCCGGGGGTGTCAGGGGGCTCGGAATTCTCCGCTCCTGCCGGGTTTCGGGGGTCGCTCCCCCTCCAGAAGCTCCAAATTCCCCTTTTTTTGGTGTTTTTGAGGGTTTTTTTTCCTCTTCACAATGACCAGGGCAGGATTAATTAGGCGGGGCTTTACTGCCGCTGACCCGCGGGCACCCGCAAAGCCCCGGCAGCAGCTGGTCCATACATTAACTCCGCTCTGCCTTAATCTCGGGTTTAAGGCCAGCTCATAGCCAGGCGGGGACGGGAGTAGGCGGGACACGGAGATTTTCCCAGGATCTCCCAGGTGCCAGCAGGGCTCAGGGCAGGTAAAACCTAGGCTGAGCTCTGGTTTTGGGGTTCAGCTTTTCCCCAGAGCCCCAAACTTTGTACAAAGGCACCCGCAAAGCCCCGGCAGCAGCTGGTCTGTACATGAGCCCCGCTTTGCCTTAGTCTCGCTGGGTTTAAGCCCGGCTCATTGTGAGGAAGGAGGGGCACTGAGATTTTCCCTGAGAGGGCTCAGGGCAGGTAAAACCCGGGCTGGGCTCTGGTTTTGGGGTTCAGCTTTTCCCCAGAGGCCCAAACTCCGTGCCGAGGTCCCGGTTCCTCGCTGAGTTGGAGCGTGGGAGCTGAGCTGGGATCTGAGCCTGGAGCGAGACAGGAACGGGGTGGGATCGGGATGGGACTGGCATGAAACTAGGATGGAACCGGGATAGGACCGGGATGGAGCCAGGATGGAACCGGGATGGAACCGAGATGGGACCGGGACGGGACTGGGATTGAACCAGGATGGGACCGGGACGGGACTGGGATTGAACCAGGATGGGAATGGGATTGGACTGGGATGGGACCAGGATGGAACCAGGATGGGATCGGGATGGGATGGAGATGGCACCGAGATGGAACCGAGATGAGACCGGGATGGGACTGGGATTGGACTGGGATGGGACCAGGATGGAACCAGGATGGGACTGGGATGGGATGGAGATGGAACCGAGATGGAACCGGGATGGGACCGGGATGGGACTGGGATGGGACCAGG
Organism: Eopsaltria australis; assembly: GCA_034509425.1. Taxonomy (NCBI): domain Eukaryota; kingdom Metazoa; phylum Chordata; class Aves; order Passeriformes; family Petroicidae; genus Eopsaltria; species Eopsaltria australis. Next base: position 8,884 of record JAVTVJ010002975.1, on the reverse strand, counting down.
ATGGAACCAGGATGGGATCGGGATGGGATGGAGATGGCACCGAGATGGAACCGAGATGAGACCGGGATGGGACTGGGATTGGACTGGGATGGGACCAGGATGGAACCAGGATGGGACTGGGATGGGATGGAGATGGAACCGAGATGGAACCGGGATAGGACCGGGATGGAACCAGAATGGGACCGGGATAGGACCGGGATGGAACCGAGATGGAACTGGGATGGGACCAGGATGGGACCGGGATGGGACCAGGATGAAACCAGGATGGAACCAGGATGGGACCGGGATAGGACCGGGATGGAACCAAGATCGGATCAGGATAGGACCGGGATGGAACCAGAATGGGACTGGGATGGGACCGGAATGAAACCGGGATGGAATCAGGATGGAACCGGGACGGGACCGGGACGGAACCCGGCCAGGACCGCAGGCAGTGTCCCCGCTGCCAGCAGCGGAGTCGCGGTGACATGCGCCAGCTGTGCGCGCGGGTGTCCCCTGCTTGTCACTGCCCAGCGCCTGCCACAGCCAATCTGTGTCCTAATCGCCATCAATTAACACGAAACACTTTCACCCCCTCCCCCGGCGCGGACACCCAGCCCGGAGCTCGGGATAAAGAGGGAAGGAGCCCCCCCAACCCCCGACCCTCTCCCCCTTCACTTCCCACTAACTCAGCGCAACCAATTAGGCATCTGACACCCGCGCGGGCTGACAAATTGTTTCTGTCATCTGCTCTCTGTCTTTCATTAAACGGGCGGCGCAGGGGGGGCTGGCGAGGGGAGGGGGCGGGAGATGTGATCTCCCATGCTTAGCGAGGCCAGATACATTAATTACAAAACGGCCATTTGCGGCATGAAAACGCATTAATTAAATTTATGCAATCATTATCTTTAAATAGTCATATCTTCCGAATGATCGGCCCTTCCTGAGTCTTTCCCTCTCCCTCCGCTTAAGTGTCTCTAATCCCTTTTCCCGGCGTTTATCTCGGGATCAGCGGAGCCTTGTGCGCTTTTAAACTTCTGCGGCCTCCAAAACTCCGCTCGAGCCGTCGAGGCAGCGGCAGCCGCGCTCCTGCCCTTGGCGCGGAGCGAGGATTTGCCCTTTCTTGGAGTTTTCGGATAATTTCGTAGATATTTTCACAAACAAAAAAAAATCTCGTGGCTCTCAGCCGGGAGTTGTGGGGTTACGGAGCGAAGTTGTGCGGGAGGGCGAGGGATGCGGCGCGGATCCCGCTCGGTGGATGCGCGGTTGGTTTTTTTTTCCTGGGAAAGGTTTGGTTTCAATGAGGCAGAGCCCCGGCAATCATTATCCATTAGCCTTCCATCAGGGGGATCTTCTTCCCCTCAAAAAAATCTCCTCGTTCGAGAAAATAGGGAGGGTTTAAAAAGAAGGGTTTAAAAAGAAGGGTTTAAAAAGAAGGGTTTAAAAAGAAGGGTTTAAAAAGAGGCGTTTTGCTGCTCTGACGCTCCAGAATCGCTTCGTGGTGGCTTTGCTTTGTCATTCTAAAAGATGTTTTATTCCGGAGCACCTTCGGAGGTGGCCAAAAACTCGAATTGTGCCCCTAAACGAGCAGCGAGGGCAGCGAGCGAGGCCTTAAACCCGACAGCTTCTGCTTTTCCCCCCTCGCTGATCCCAAAGGCTTCCCCCGTTTGTGATGAGCACACAAATAAATAATCACCGGGAATTCGGCGGGGTTTGCGCCGCCACCGCAGGTACGGCAGAGCCGAGATGCCCGGGGAGGGATTAATCTCATCCCCTGCTTAAGTAAGCACCTCGAACTCGGCAGGAAAACTCCATCCGAGCGGCTTTGGGGAGAGCTGCAGGACTCGGAGAGGGATAAGGATCTAAACCCCGCTCCCTCGGGGCTTTCTCGTGGCTGCGGGGGGGAAAAGATTTTGCTCTGCTCTTTGTGTGCCTGCGCTGTTTTTAATCGATCCTGCAGGGTTTTATTCCCAACATCCACAATTCCCCGTGGGGCAGAGCTCCATCAGGCCGGAGCCAGCTCGGGGCTGTTTGGATCCAAGTCCCGCGCTGTGTTGGGAGTTTGGGATCAGGACCAGGTGGAATTTGGGGTGGGGAGGGGGAGAGTGAATCCTGCCGGGTTTCTCCCGTCTGAGACGGGCAGGAATGAGCTTTGGGATATCAGGAATGGGCTCGGGGGGCGGGGATGATGCCCTCGGGCGCCCGGGTGTCACCAGGCTCCTCTTTGGGAAGCGCAGGAGGGAACTGGGGCTGTTGGGATCCGGCACGGCGGGAGCAGCGGGAAGGTGGTGACAAAGCAGGGAGCACAAAGAGCTCCTTTTCCCTGGATTGGCCCTGGGAACGGCCCTTCCTGGAGAGCAGGGAGAAGCCAGGCCAGGGAGCAGAGCCGGGGGGAGAGGTGGTCGAGCTGCTGTTGCCTTTCTCCCAACCTGGAAATGAGATAATTTTAGGAAGGAGGTGACATAAAAGTGGATCTTTATTCGAAGGGCCCTCAGGGGCAGTTATGGAAAGATATCCACAAAAAGCCTTCCAATAAAAGATCCGCTCTTTCATGACCTCCTTACTAAAATTACCTCGAGTTTCATTTCCAGGTTGGGAAAAAGGCAGCACTGGAACATCTCAATTCCAGGCTGGGTGCTCCTTTATCCTGGATTTCAGCAAGGATCCCGCTTCCTTCCCCGCTTTTTTTCCTCCCAAAAAAATCCGTTTGTTAGCACCGGTGCCTCCAGACTCCGCTCCGTGGTGGATGCAGCTCCATCATCCCTGATTCCCGATTTTCTGGAGAGGGTTTGGAAGCTCCATCATCCCCGATTCCCGATTTTCTGGAGAGGGTTTGGAAGCTCCATCATCCCCGATTCCCAATTTTCTGGAGAGGGTTTGGAAGCTCCATCATCCCCCATTCCCGATTTTCTGGGGAGGGTTTGGAAGCTCCATCATCCCCGATTCCCGATTTTCTGGAGAGGGTTTGGAAGCTCCATCATCCCCGATTCCCGATTTTCTGGGGAGGGTTTGGAAGCTCCATCACCCCCCATTCCCAATTTTCTGGAGAGGATTTGGAAGCTCCATCATCCCCGATTCCCGATTTTCTGGAGAGGGTTTGGAAGCTCCATCATCCCCGATTCCCGATTTTCTGCAGAGGGTTTGGAGGGCCCTGTTTGTCAGCAGCTCCTGAAACACCGCGGTGCTCCCCGGCAGCTCCGGAGGGAGAAAGCTGGGAAAGGCATTTCCTTGGATTCGGGAGCTGCGATTTTTCCTTTGGGTGAAGGAAAAAGAGGTCCTGACTTTAAAAATTCCCCCCCTCTGTGTCAGCCTCAGGAGCCGGAGGCGCTTCCAGGATCGCCCGGGATCCTGCTCAATCTTTGGGGCGAGCAGGGAGGAGAAACCCCTTCCTTAAAAAACACCGGGAATCGGGAAAACGAGCAAACGAGGAGCTCAGCGCCTCTGATTTTCCCTTTCTTTGGCTGCACTTGCCGGATTTATCAGCGCGGTTCCATCTCCCCGTGACCTCTCCCGGCCGGCGCTGGGAGCCCCGCGGGCAGCGGCCGTGCTGAGCGGGTGTCTCTTACACCGCGCTTAAGCCGGGCTTAACTGATTACAGCGCCTCGATTGATCAGAGCGAGGCAGAGAGGAGCCCGGGGCAGGACCGGGGTTATTGATGCCTTTTCGGGGCTGCCTAAAAACAGAGGCCAGACGGAATTGAGGGAATAAAAAGCGGTTGGATTTATTGAAGGGACTTCAGGGACATTTCGGGCAGACAAATCCCCCCTGCAGGGGCTACACCCAAAATGGGTCACAGGTTTTAAGATTTTTAAAAGTTTGGGCCATTTGCATATTATTGAGGGTTCATCCTCCAATTAGGGCTTCAGGTAATGAAGTCATTCACCCCAAATTTACTCCCCCAAACTCACTTTTGTTGATACTTTTTGGGGCTTTGGGACAGTCAGGTGTCCTGGATTGCCAGGCCTGGAGAGGAATTGTTGTGCCTGAGCAAAACGGGAGAGCAGCAGCTGCCACTGAGCGTGGAGTTCGGAGTTCTGCACTAAAGAACTGCAGGGTTACAAATGAAATGAAAGATACAAAACCTAAAAACCCTAAATCACCATCCCCTGAGCTGCCACACCCTGACAGCTCCTCCCCTGCTCTCTTTTCCCCTCTCAGAGTGCAGAGGGAAGAACTTCCACGCGGAGTTTGGAGTTCTGCACTAAAGAACTGCAGGGTTACAAATGAAATCAAAAATATAAAAGCTCAAATCCTAAGACATCGCAGAGCAGCCCCGCCCGGGGCTGGGCACTGGGATCCGCAGGGAATTTTTTGTGCTGCAGCTCCTCTCACACTCACAGAGGCTTCTCCACATTCTCCAGGAAAAACGGGCACGGGGAGGCCTGGAGGGGGCTCAGAGCACCCCAGGAAATTTCCTTGGGGTCCCAAGGGGCTGCGGGGACAGCGGGAACCGCTGGGAATGGGAACAGGAATGAGGTGAGGGAGAGGAGGGAAGAGGAGACCTTGCCGCGGATTTGGGCCTGGCTTTGTCGGAGGAATGAGGGAATTTCCGAAAGCAGCTGGAATTTGGAGACCCGGCGGTGCTGTGTGGGGTCCCCTGGGTGCCACAGGTTTAGGACAGGTTTATGTGGAATTTTGGGGTGTGTTTGTTGCTTCCTTGGCGTTTTTTATCCCTCACCAATCCCCCGAAGCTTTTCCTTCCCCACCCGTCCCCAGCGGGTCTGAGCTTACCCAAAAACGCACCCTAAAGCGCAGAACAAAAGCCAAAAGCCTGGCTCATTTCCAGCCCCAAATCTACCCCGAGTCCTTCCATAGGTCTGGAAGTGTTCGGGAATTCCAGTTTTTCCATGGTTCTGCCTTCCCGCTTTCTCTCCCGGGGTGACTTCGCTGCAAAACTCCACGAGCAAGGATTTGCATTCCTGTCCCTGGATCCTTCCTATTCCAAGGGGGGGATTTTCCCACCAAGACTCTCCCTTCCAAAATATTCCCGGAGAAACGTAGGATTAAACACAGGCAGGATGGAAGCAGCGCCAGGGTGAAGTTTGCCCGTGGTGACTCAAAAGTCAGGAGGCCGCGGTGGCTCAGTTTCCACTCCGGGAAAGCCTGGGCCTAATCCTGGTTTTTCTCTATAAAACATTTCAGAATCCCAAAGAAATCAGGGAAAACGCTCGGAGCTGGTGTGCCACAGGACAAACAATGGTGTTGATGGGCGGTAGAGCACAAATCATCCCTTCCCCAAGGGGAGCTGTCCGGAAATCCGAGCCCTGTGGGAATTTCGGGAGTCAAAGTGCTCGTTTGCCTCTTGGCTCAACTCTCTCCTGGTTCTGGGAGGGAGGAGCTCCTCTCTCCTGGTGTTTCTTGGTCAGTGAAATCGGTGTCCATAACCTGGGACCCCGCTGGCCTCCCCCATTCCATGGAATATCTTTGTGTTTCCTCTCTGGTGATCCGGCTTGGCCAAGCCTTGGCCACCGGCTTTTCCCCGGGGGACAGCAGAGTTTGGTGTCCCAGTGTCGGTGACCGTGGCTCGTGTTTCGGAGCAGAGATTGGTGTCCCAAAGCAGAGTTTGGTGTCCCAGAGCAGAGTTTGGTGTCCCAGTGTCGGTGACCATGGCTCGTGTTTTGGAGCAGAGTTTAGTGTCCCAAAGCCAAGGAAGATGGCTCATGTTTCAGAACAGAGTTTGGTGTCCCAGAGCAGAGTTTGGTGTCCCAGAGCAGAGTTTGGTGTCCCAGAGTAGAGTTTGGTGTCCCCAAAGCCAGGGACAATGGCTCGTGTTTCTGAGCAGAGTTTGGCGTCCCAGAGCAGAGTTTGGTGTCCCAAAGCCAAGGACAATGGCTCATGTTTCAGAGCAGAGTTTGGTGTCCCAGAGCAGAGTTTGGTGTCCCCAAAGCCAGGGACAATGGCTCGAGTTTTGGAGCAGAGTTTGGTGTCCCAGAGCAGAGTTTGGTGTCCCAAAGCCAAGGACAATGGCTCATGTTTCAGAGCAGAGTTTGGTGTCCCAGAGCAGAGTTTGGTGTCCCCAAAGCCAGGGACAATGGCTCATGTTTCTGAGCAGAGTTTGGCGTCCCAGAGCAGAGTTTGGTGTCCCCAAAGTCAGGCACAATGGCTCGTGTTTCGGAGCAGAGTTTGGTGTCCCACAGCAGAGTTTGGTGTCCCAAAACAGAGTTTAGTGTCCCAAAGCCAAGGAAGATGGCTCATGTTTTGGAGCAGAGTTTGGTGTCCCAGAGTAGAGTTTGGTGTCCCCAAAGCCAGGGACAATGGCTCGTGTTCCTGAGCAGAGTTTGGTGTCCCAGAGCAGAGTTTGGTGTCCCAAAGCCAGGGACCGTGGCTCATGTTTTGGAGCAGAGTTTGGCGTCCCAAAGCAGAGTTTGGTGTCCCCAAAGCCAGGGACCGTGGCTCGCATTTCCAGACCAAGCAGCTTTTAACCCACTCTTCCCCTCCCAATCCTGCCTCTCCCACGGGATTTCTCAGAGCCCTCCACGGATGTTTGACCCCGCGGTGCTTCCGATTCCCTCGCGGGATTCCCGGAGCACCCGCTCCGCAGCCGTTCCTCCTCCTCCCCGCCCGGCCGAGCCCTTCCCGCTCTTTCCGCGTAGCTTAGAGCCTTTTCCTCAGACCTTGTCTGTGATTTGTACATCCCTACAGAAGCAGGGTGCCCAAAACAAGATGCAGTGCTCCCGCTGGAACCTCACCATAGCCCTGAACAATCAGGTAACGACTTCCCACCGCCTCCTCCTCCTCCTCCTCTTCCTCCTCCTCCTCCTCTTCCTCCCTCGTGCAGCTCCGCTTCGCCATCGCATCCCCGGCTCCATCCCACCCCCGCGCCCTCTCCATCGTCGGTGCGTGGCGGCTTCCCATCCATCCGGCGGAGCAGGGCCATTTTAGGGCACAGGCGCTCATCTCCATGTCACCTGCCGTGTCCCAGACCCCTTCCCCGCGGTGTTGGGATGTTCCTCAGGTGTTGGAAGTCGTGGGAAGGCGCCGGTGACGTTCCTGGGTTGGTCGTTTGTTGTTTGGGGCCGCTCTGGAGGGGTTTGGTGCGATTTGTCCCAAGGGATTTAGGGTGTGTAGGATTCAGGCGCGTTCCCGGCTCTCCGCAGGTTTTCCAGTGGAGGTTTGGGGTAGGAAATCGGGATTTTGGTGCTTTCCTGGAGCCTGTCCTCAGCAGGAGGAGCTGTGGGGTTGTTGGGGCTCCTCCACTGCTCCCCTCGGCTCCTGGAGGGGGATAAGGACCCAAGGGGGTGAGGATGGGGAGCAGCCCCGGGTTTGTCAACCTCAAATCCCCCCCAAATCGCACTGGAGGCTTCGATCACACCAAGAGAGCCGGGGCTGTGCTCGAGGTCACCCCGGAGGGGAGGCTGCGGGAATCGCCGGGCTTGGAAAACACCTCCAAGACCCCCAGGACCACCCCCCACCCACCAAACCCCACCAGCTCGCTCCGAAACCCGTCAGGGAGTGCCACAGCACGCGAGGATCCGCGGTGACCCGGGTCAGAGGTTTTCCAGGCGCAGGAAGCGTGCGCGGAGCACCCTCTGGATCTGCAGAGCGAACTTAACGGGCGCTGGATTCGGAGCACCCTCTGGATCTGCAGAGCGAACTTAACGGGCGCTGGATTCGGAGCGTCGGGATCCAGCTCAGCTGGCTCCGGCGGTTTAGGAAATATCGGAAATTAATTGCTTGGTTTTGTGAGCGCAGCATCGGTGATTGCTACACAAGTCATTTTAGTCCTACCTAGGGGCATATTTGCATCTATTTATCCTCCTTTCAAGTGGAGATCTTTGGGGAGAGCGCGTTTATCTCCTCCTAACTCTTTCTTCGGCTTTCAGCCGTCCTGCAGTCACCTCTCCGTTTTGTTCCCGTTTAATGTATGTATGGAATAATCGACTCTTCCTCTTCCCGCCAAGTGGAGATGAATCCACGGAGATCAAAAAGCATTAATGCGGGGAAGGGTTTTTCCTTCTGCCGGGGAGCGGGAGGAGAGGAGCGGAGCAGGGAAAGGGAGATGGGAAAGATGGGAAAGATGGGAAAGATGGGAAAGATGGGAAAGATGGGAAAGATGGGAAAGATTGAGCTGCATCCCCCCAAAATCCATCTGGGAGGGCACCTGGAGAGGAGCTGGAGCAGCCACGGGTGGCAGGGACTGAGATCCCGCCCGGAGGAGCTGGGAGAGCTTTGTCCTCCGTAAATCCCGGAGATCCAGCGGCAGATTTTCCGTGCCCCAGGGGAGTGAGGTGGGAACGCCCCAGAAGCTGAAACCCAGGGAGATTTCAGCCTCCCGAATTCCCGGTGCTTTTTGCCTGGAGTGGCACTGAAGGGTCCAGCTGATCCCAGTCCCAAACTTTTCCCAAAGAGGGAGGATTTCTCCCGATTCCCAACTGATCCCAGTCCCAGCCTTTTCCCGGACAGGGAGGATTTCTCCCCATTCCCAGGAAAGCAGCACCACAGCCTCAGGACTGGCACTGCCAGGAGCCCGTTCCTTGGATGTCCCTGGATGTGTCCCTGGATGTTCCCGGATGTCCCCGGATGTTCCCAGATGTGTCCCCACCATGTCCAGTGGCTGGCAGGGGTCACCTGGGGATCCAGGGGAGCTGCCAGGGCAGGGAAGGAGCCGTGGTCACTCCGAAGATGTCCCGTAGGGAAGGAGTTGTGGTCACTCCGGGGATGTTCCCTAGGGAAGGAGCAGTGGTCACTCTGGGGAATGTCCTATAGGGAAGGAGACGTGGTCACTCTGAGGATGTCCCCTAGGGAAGGAGCCGTGGTCACTCCAGGGATGTCCCCTAGGGAAGGAGCCATGGTCACTCCAGGGATGTCCCCTAGGGAAGGAGCCGTGGTCACTCTGAGGATGTCCCCTAGGGAAGGAGCCGTGGTCACTCCAGGGATGTCCCCTAGGGAAGGAGCCATGGTCACT
>JAVTVJ010002974.1:0-10476 GCA_034509425.1 Eopsaltria australis | reverse complement strand
CCCCCCGTTGGACCAAACCCGCAGAGCTTGGTCAATGGGGATGAATTTTTGGGATAAAAACGTCCAAAATGGGTGAAAAAGTCAACGTTGGATGGAGAATTCAAGGTTGGAACTCAACAGGGATGAGTTTTGGGATAAAAACGCTCCAATTGGACGGAAAAGTCAACTTTGGGTGGAAAAGCCAATATTGGACTTCAATGGGGACAAATTTTAGAATAAAAACGCCCCAATTGGGTAGAAAAGTCAATGTCAGACATCAACGAGGATGGATTTGGAATAAAAATGCCCAGTTGAGTGGAAAAGCCAACGCTGGGCCTCAAGGGGGATGATTTTTGGATAAAACTCAGTTGGGTGAAAAGTCAGATTCAACATCAATGGGACAAATTTCGGGATAAAAACGCTCCCTTTGGACGCAAACCCCTAAGATTTTGGCAATGGGGAGAATTTTGGGGTAAAAACTCCCTAATTGTATGGAAAAGTCAATGTTGGACCTCCAATGGGGATGATTTGGGGTAAAAAGGCCCAGTTGGGTGGAAAAGCCAATGTTGGGTTGAAAAGTCAAGGTTCAACATCAATGGGACAAATTTTGGGATAAAAACGCCCCCGTTGGATCAAAACCAAAGACTTTGGTCAATGGGGATGAATTTTGGGATAAAAACGCTCCATTTGGGTAGAAAAGTCAAAGTTGGGCATCAATGAGGATGGATTTGTGATAAAATTGCCCCAATTGGGTGGAAAAGTCAGTGTTGGGTGGAAAGGTCAATGTTCAACATCAATGGGACAAATTTTGAGAAAAAAACGCCCCCGTTGGACCAAACCCCAAGATTTTGGTCAATGGGGATGAATTTTGAGATAAAAACGCTCCATTTGGGTAAAAAAGTAAACGTTGGATGGAAAAGTCAAGGTTGGATCTCAACAGGGATGAGTTTTGGGATAAAAACGCTCCAATTGGATGGAAAAGTCAACGTTGGGTGGAAAACTCAATATTGGACCTCAATGGGGACAAATTTTTAGGATAAAAACGCCCCAATTGGGGTAGAAAAGTCAACCGTCGGACATGCAACGAGGAAATGGATTTGGAATAAAATGCCCAGTTGGTGGAAAAAAGACAACGCTGGGCCCTCAAGGGGATGGATTTTTGGATAAAACACCCCAGTTGGGTGGAAAAGTCAAGATTCAACATCAATGGGACAAATTCGGGAATAAAAACGCTCCGCTTTGGACAAACCCCAAGAATTTTTTGGTCATGGGGAAGAATTTGGGGGTAAAAACTCCCTAATTGTATGGAAAAGTCAATGTTGGACCTCAATGGGGATGAATTTGGGGTAAAAAGGCCCAGTTGGGTGGAAAAGCCAATGTTGGGTGGAAAAGTCAAGGTTCAACATCAATGGGACAAATTTTGGGATAAAAACGCCCCCGTTGGATCAAAACCCACGACTTTGGTCAATGGGGATGAATTTTTGGGATAAAACTGCTCCAATTGGGTAGAAGTCACGTTAAGTTTATGAGGATAGGAATTTGTTGATAAAAATGCCCCAATTGGGTGAAAGTCAGTGTTTGGGTGGAAGGTCCAGCTGTTCCCATCAATGGGACCATTTTTGGATAAAATGCTCCCGTTGGACAAACCCGCAAGATTTTTTTGCGTCAATCGGATGAATTTTGGATAAAAACGTCCATTTGGTGAAAAAGTCAACGCGGGATGGAAAAATCAAGGTTGGATCTCAACAGGGATGAGTTTTGGGATAAAAACGATCCAATTGGATGGAAAAGTCAATGTTGGGGGAAAAAGTCAATATTGGACCTCAACGGGGACAAATTTTGGGATAAAAACGCCCCCGTTGGACCAAACCGGAAGAGTTTGGTCAATGGGGATGAATTTTTGGGATAAAAACGTCACAATTGGGTGAAAAAGTCAACGCTGGATAAAAAAGTCAAGGTTGGATCTCAACAGGGATGAGTTTTGGGATAAAAACGCTCCAATTGGACGGAAAAGTCAACTTTGGGTGGAAAAGCCAATATTGGACTTCAATGGGGACAAATTTTAAGATAAAAACGCCCCAATTGGGTAGAAAAGTAAACGTCTAACGTCAACAAGGATGGATTTGGAATAAAAATGCCCAGTTGGGTGGAAAAGCCAACGCTGGGCCTCAAGGGGGATGGATTTTTGGATAAAAACACCCAGTTGGGTGGAAAAGTCAAGATTCAACATCAATGGGACAAATTTCGGGATAAAAACGCTCCCTTTGGACCAAACCCCAAGATTTGGGTCAATGGGGAAGAATTTTGGGGTAAAAACTCCCTAATTGTATGGAAAAGTCAATGTTGGACCTCAATGGGGATGAATTTGGGGTAAAAAGGCCCAGTTGGGTGGAAAAGCCAATGTTGGGTGGAAAAGTCAAGGTTCAACATCAATGGGACAAATTTGGGGATAAAAACGCCGCCGTTGGATCAAAACCCACGACTTTGGTCAATGGGGATGAATTTTGGGATAAAAACGCTCCATTTGGGTAGAAAAGTCAAAGTTGGGCATCAATGAGGATGGATTTGTGATAAAAATGCCCCAATTGGGCGGAAAACTCAGTGTTGGGTGGAAAGGTCAATGTTCAACATCAATGGGACAAATTTTGAGATAAAAACGCCCCCGTTGCACCAAACCCCAAGATTTTGGTCAATGGGGATAAATTTTGGGATAAAAACGCTCCATTTGGGTGAAAAAGTAAACGTTGGATGTAAAAGTCAAAGTTGGAACTCAACAGGGATGAGTTTTGCGATAAAAGCGCTCCAATTGGACGGAAAATTCAACTTTGGGTGGAAAAGCCAATATTGGACTTCAATGGGGACAAATTTTGGGATAAAAACGACCCCGTTGGACCAAACCCCAACATTTTGGTCAATGGGGAAGAATTTTGGGGTAAAAATGCTCCAATTGGGTAGAAAAGTAAAGGTTGGAAATCAACAAGGATGAATTTTGGGTAAAAAGGCCCAGTTGGGTGGGAAAGCCAATGTTGGGTGGAAAAGTCATAGTTCAATGTCAATGGGACAAATTTTAGGATAAAAACGCTCGCTTTGGACCAAACCCCAAGATTTTGGTCAATGGGGAAGAATTTTGGGGTAAAAACTCCCTAATTGTATGGAGAAGTCAATGTTGGACCTCAATGGGGATGAATTTGGGGTAAAAAGGCCCAGTTGGGTGGAAAAGCCAATGTTGGGTGGAAAAGTCAAGGTTCAACATCAATGGGACAAATTTTGGGATAAAAACGCCCCCGTTGGATCAAAACCAAAGACTTTGGTCAATGTGGATGAATTTTTCAAATAAAAACGCTGCATTTGGGTAGAAAATTACAACGTCGGCTTCAATGAGGATGGATTGTTTGATAAAAATGCCAATTGGTGAAAAAGTCAGTGTTGGGTGGAAAATAAAATGTTCACATCATGGCGACAAATTTTGAGATAAAAAACGAGCGCGCGTTTGAACGGAAACCCCAAATTTTTGGTCAATTGGGGATGATTTTGGGGAGATAAAAACGTCCAATTGGTGAAAATAACGTTGGATGGAAAAGTCAAGTTGGATCTCATACAGGGATTGAGTTTGGGATAAAAACGCTCCAATTGGAGCAGAAGTCAACTTTGGTGAAAAGCCAATATTGACTTCAATGGGGACAAAATTTAGGATAAAAACACCCCAATTGGGTAGAAAAGTCAACGTCGGACATCAACGAGGATGGATTTGGAATAAAAATGACCAGTTGGGTGGAAAAGCCAACGCTGGGCCTCAAGGGGGATGGATTTTTGGATAAAAACACCCAGTTGGGTGGAAAAGTCAAGATCCAACATCAATGGGACAAATTTCGGGATAAAAACGCTCCCTTTGGACCAAACCCCAAGATTTTGGTCAATGGGGAAGAATTTTGGGGTAAAAACTCCCTAATTGTATGGAAAAGTCAATGTTGGACCCCAATGGGGATGAATTTGGGGTAAAAAGGCCCAGTTGGGTGGAAAAGCCAATGTTGGGTGGAAAAGTCAAGGTTCAACATCAATGGGACAAATTTTGGGATAAAAACGCCCCCGTTGGACCAAACCCCACGACTTTGGCCAATTGGGATGAATTTTGGGATAAAAATGCTCCAATTGGGTAGAAAAGTCAACGTTAAGTTCATGAGGATGGATTTGTGATAAAAATGCCCCAATTGGGTGGAAAAGTCAGTGTTGGGTGGAAAGGTCAGTGTTCAACATCAATGGGACAAATTTTTGGATAAAAATGCCCCCGTTGGACCAAACCCCAAGATTTTGGTCAATGGGGATGAATTTTGGGATAAAAACGCTCAATTTGGGTGAAAAAGTAAACGTTGGATGGAAAAGTCAAGGTTGGAACTCGACAGGGATGAGTTTTGGGATAAAAACGCTACAATTGGACGGAAAAGTCAACTTTGGGTGAAAAAGCCAATATTGGACTTCAATGGGGACAAATTTTAGGATAAAAACTTCCCAATTGGGTAGAAAAGTGAACGTCTAACGTCAACGAGGATGGATTTGGAATAAAAATGCCCAGTTGGGTGGAAAAGCCAACGCTGGGCCTCAAGGGGGATGGATTTTTGGATAAAAACACCCAGTTGGGTGGAAAAGTCAAGATTCAACATCAATGGGACAAATTTCAGGATAAAAACGCTCCCTTTGGACCAAACCCCAAGATTTTGGTCAATGGGGAAGATTTTTGGGGTAAAAACTCCCTAATTGTATGGAAAAGTCAATGTTGGACCTCAATGGGGATGAATTGGGGGTAAAAAGGCCCAGTTGGGTGGAAAAGCCAATGTTGGGTGGAAAAGTCAAGGTTCAACATCAATGGGACAAATTTTGGGATAAAAACGCCCCCGTTGGATCAAAACCCACGACTTTGGTCAATGGGGATGATTTTTGGGATAAAAATGCTCCATTTGGGTAGAAAAGACAAAGTTGGGCATCAATGAGGATGGATTTGTGACAAAAATGCCCCAATTGGTTGGAAAAGTCAGTGTTGGGTGGAAAGGTCAATGTTCAACATCAATGGGACAAATTTTGAGATAAAAACGCCCACGTTGGACCAAACCCCAAGATTTTGGTCAATGGGGATGAATTTTGGGATAAAAACGCTCCAGTTGGGTGAAAAAGTCAACGCTGGATGGAAAAATCATGGTTGGATCTCAACAGGGATGAGTTTTGGGATAAAGCGCTCAATTGGGCCGGAGAAAACTCCAACTTTGGGTGGAAAAGCCAATATTGAGACTAATGGGGACAAATTTAGGATAAAAAAGCACCCCAATTGGAATTGTTAGAAAAGTCAACGTCGGACATGAGATGAATTTGGAATAAAAATGCCCAGTTGGGTGGAAAAGCCAACGCTGGGCCTCAAGGATGGATTTTGGATAAAACGCAGTTGGAGTGGAAAAAGTCAAGATTCAACATCAATGGGATAAATTTTGAGATAAAAACGCCCCCGTTGGACCAAACCCCAAGATTTTGGTCAATGTGGAAGAATTTTGGGGTAAAAACTCCCTAATTGTATGGAAAAGTCAATGTTGGACCTCAATGGGGATGAATTGGGGGTAAAAAGGCCCAGTTGGGTGGAAAAGCCAATGTTGGGTGGAAAAGTCAAGGTTCAACATCAATGGAACAAATTTTGGGATAAAAACGCCCCCGTGGGATCAAAACCCACGACTTTGGTCAATGGGGATGAATTTTGGGATAAAAACGCTCCAATTGGGTAGAAAAGTCAACGTTAAGTTTATGAGGATGGATTTGTGATGAAAAATGCCCCAATTGGGTGCAAAACTCAGTGTTGGGTGGAAAGGTCAATGTTCAACATCAATGGGACAAATTTTGAGATAAAAACGCCCTCGTTGGACCAAACCCCAAGATTTTGGTCAATGGGGATGAATTTTGGGATAAAAACGCTCCATTTGGGTGAAAAAGTCAACGTTGGATGGAAAAGTCAAGGTTGGATCTCAACAGGGATGTGTTTCAAGATAAAAACGCTACAATTGGATTCAAAAGTCAGCGTTGGGTGAAAAAGTCAATATTGGACCTCAACGGGGACAAATTTTGGGATAAAAACGCCCCTGTTGGACCAAACCGGAAGAGTTTGGTCAATGGGGATGAATTTTTGGGATAAAAACGTCCCAATTGGGTGAAAAGTCAACGTTGGATAAAAAAGTCAAGGTTGGATCTCAACAGGGATGAGTTTTGGGATAAAAACGCTCCAATTGGACGGAAAAGTCAACGTTGGGTGGAAAAGTCAATGTTGAATTTCAACAAGGACAAATTTTAGGATAAAAACGCCCCAATTGGGTAGAAAAGTCAACGTCGGACATCAACGAGGATGGATTTGGAATAAAAATGCCCAGTTGGGTGAAAAGCCAACGCTGGGCCTCAAAGGGGATGGATTTTTGGATAAAAACACCCAGTTGGGTGGAAAAGTCAAGATTCAACATCAATGGGACAAATTTCAGGATAAAACGCTCCTTTGGACCCAAACCCCAAGATTTTGGTCAATGGGGAAGATTTTGGGGTAAAAAGCTCCCTAATTGTATGGAAAAGTCAATGTGGACCTCTGATAGGGATGAATTTAGGAGTAAAGAGCAGTTGGGTGGAAAATAATATTTGGGTGGAAAAGTCAAGGTTCAACATCCAATGGGACAAATTTTGGGATAAAAACACTTGTTGGATCAAAACCGACTTTGGTCAATGAGATGAATTTTTGGGATAAAGCAGCAACGGTGAGGAGAAGTCAAGGTTGGGGAGCTTAATGACGATAGTTTGTGATAAAAATGCCCCAATTGGGTGGAAAGGAGGTCAGTGGTAGGTGGAAAGGTCAATGTTCCAACATCAATGGGAAGAGTACGAGATAAAAA
Source organism: Eopsaltria australis (assembly GCA_034509425.1). Taxonomy (NCBI): domain Eukaryota; kingdom Metazoa; phylum Chordata; class Aves; order Passeriformes; family Petroicidae; genus Eopsaltria; species Eopsaltria australis. The sequence continues at coordinate 3,592 of JAVTVJ010002974.1, read as the reverse complement.
CACCCCGTTGGACAAACTAAGATTTTGGTCAATGGGGGTTAATCTTTGGATAAAAACACCCCAATTGGGTTAAAAAGTCAACGTTGGATGGAAAAGTCAAGGTTGGAACTCAACAGGGATGAGTTTTGGGATAAAAACGCTCCAATTGGACGGAAAAGTCAACTTCGGGTGGAAAAGCCAATACTGGACTTCAATGGGGACAAATTTTAGGATAAAAACGCCCCAATTGGGTAGAAAAGTCAACGTCGGACATCAACGAGGATGCATTTGGAATAAAAATGCCCAGTTGGGTGGAAAAGACAACGCTGGGCCTCAAGGGGGATGGATTTTTGGATAAAAAGACCCAGTTGGGTGGAAAAGTCAAGATTCAACATCAATGGGACAAATTTCGGGATAAAAACGCTCCCTTTGGACCAAACCCCAAGATTTTGGTCAATGGGGAAGAATTTTGGGGTAAAAACTCCCTAATTGTATGGAAACATCAATGTGGGACCTCAATGGGGATGAATTTGGGGTAAAAAGGCCCAGTTGGGTGGAAAAGCCAATGTTGGGTGGAAAAGTCAAGGTTCAACATCAATGGGACAAATTTTGGGATAAAAACGCCCCCGTTGGATCAAAACCCACGACTTTGGTCAATGGGGATGAATTTTGGGATAAAAACGCTCCAATTGGACGGAAAAGTCAAAGTTGGGCATCAATGAGGATGGATTTGGGATAAAAATTCCCCAATTGGGTGGAAAAGTCAGTGTTGGGTGGAAAGGTCAATGTTCAACATCAATGGGATAAATTTTGAGATAAAAACGCCCCCGTTGGACCAAACCCCAAGATTTTGGTTAATGGGGATGGTACACAGGATAAAAAGCAGCTCCATTTAGGTGAAAAAAATAAGCGTTGGTGGAAAAGTCAAGGTTTGGAACTCACGACAGGGGATGAGTTTTGCAGGATAAAAACGCCAATTGGACGGAAAAGTCAACTTTGGGTGGAAAAGCCAATATTGGACTTCCATGGGGACAAATTTTAGGATAAAAACGCCCCAATTGGGTAGAAAAGTCAGCGTCGGACATCAACGAGGATGGATTTGGAATAAAAATGCCCAGTTGGGTGGAAAAGCCAACGCTGGGCCTCAAGGGGGATGGATTTTTGGATAAAAACACCCAGTTGGGTGGAAAAGTCCAGATTCAACATCAATGGGACAAATTTCGGGATAAAAACGCTCCCTTTGGACCAAACCCCAAGATTTTGGTCAATGGGGAAGAATTTTGGGGTAAAAACTGCCTAATTGTATGGAAAAGTCAATGTTGGACCTCAATGGGGATGAATTGGGGAATTAAAAAAGGCCCAGTTGGGTGTAAAAGCCAATGTTGGTTGGAAAAGTCAAGGTTCAACATCAATGGGACAAATTTTGGGATAAAAACGCCCCCGTTGGATCAAAACCCACGACTTTGGCCAATGGGGATGAATTTGGGGATAAAAATGCTCCAATTGGGTAGAAAAGTCAACGTTAAGTTTATGAGGATGGATTTGTGATAAAAATACCCCAATTGGGTGGAAAAGTCAGTGTTGGGTGGAAAGGTCAATGTTCAACATCAATGGGACAAATTTTGAGATAAAAACGCCCCCGTAGGACCAAACCCCAAGATTTTGGTCAATGGGGATGAATTTTGGGATAAAAACGCTCCATTTGGGTGAAAAAGTAAACGTTGGATATAAAAGTCAAAGTTGGAACTCAACAGGGATGAGTTTTGCGATAAAAGCGCTCCAATTGGACGGAAAATTCAACATTGGGTGGAAAAGCCAATATTGGACTTCAAAGGGGACAAATTTTGGGATAAAAACGCCCCCGTTGGACCAAACCCCAACATTTTGGTCAATGGGGAAGAATTTTGGGGTAAAAATGCTCCAATTGGGTAGAAAAGTCAAGGTTGGAAATCAACAAGGATGAATTTTTGGGTAAAAAGGCCCAGTTGGGTGGGAAAGCGAAGGTTGGGTGGAAAAGTCATAGTTCAATGTCAATGGGACAAATTTTGGGATAAAAACGCTCCCTTTGGACCAAACCCCAAGATTTTGGTCAATGGGGAAGAATTTTGGGGTAAAAACTCCCTAATTGTATGGAAAAGTCAATGTTGGACCTCAATGGGATGAATTTGGGGTAAAAAGGCCCAGTTGGGTGGAAAAGCCAATGTTGGGTGGAAAAGTCAAGGTTCAACATCAATGGGACAAATTTTGGGATAAAAACGCCCCGTTGGATCAAAACCCACGACTTTGGTCAATGGGGATGAATTTTTCGGATAAAAACGCTGCATTTGGGTAGAAAATTAAACGTCAGGCTTCAATGATGATGGATTTGTGATAAAAATGCCCCAATTGGGTGGAAAAGTCAGTGTTGGGTGGAAAATTAAATGTTCAACATCAATGGGAAATATTTTGAGATAAAAACGCCCCCGTTGCACCAAACCCCAAGATTTTGGTCAATGGGGATGAATTTTGGGATAAAAACGTCCCAATTGGGTGAAAAAGTAAACGTTGGATGGAAAAGTCAAGGTTGGATCTCAACAGGGATGAGTTTTTGGATAAAAACGCTCCAATTGGACGGAAAAGTCAGCGTTGGGTGGAAAAGCCAATATTGGACCTCAATGGGGACAAATTTTAGGATAAAAACGCCCCAATTGGGTAGAAAAGTCAACGTCGGACATCAACGAGGATGGATTTGGAATAAAAATGCCCAGTTGGGTGGAAAAGCCAACGCTGGGCCTCAAGGGGGATGGATTTTTGGATAAAAACACACAGTTGGGTGGAAAAGTCAAGATTCAACATCAATGGGACAAATTTAGGGATAAAAACGCTCCCTTTGGACCAAACCCCAAGATTTTGGTCAATGGGGAAGAATTTTGGGGTAAAAACTCCCTAAATGTATGGAAAAGTCAATGTTTGACCTCAATGGGGATGAATTTGGGGTAAAAAAGCCCAGTTGGGTGGAAAAGCCAATGTTGGGTGGAAAAGTCAAGGTTCAACATCAATGGGACAAATTTTGGGATAAAAACGCCCCCGTTGGGTCAAAACCCACGACTTTGGTCAATGGGGATGAATTTGGGATAAAAATGCTCCAATTGGGTAGAAAAGTCAAAGTTGTAAGTATGAGGGGATGGATTTGTGATGAAAAATGCCCCAATTGGGTGGAAAGTCAGTGTTGGGTGGAAAGGTCAATGTTCAACATCAATGGGACAAATTTTGAGATAAAAACGCCCCCGTTGGACCAAACCCCAAGATTTTGGTCAATGGGGATGAATTTTGGGATAAAAACGCTCCATTTGGGTTTAAAAGTCAACGCTGGATGGAAAAATCAAGGTTGGATCTCAACAGGGATGAGTTTTGAGATAAAAACGCTACAATTGGATTCAAAAGTCAGCGTTGGGTGAAAAATTCAATATTGGACCTCAACGGGGACAAATTTTGGGATAAAAACGCCCCCGTTGGACCAAACCGGAAGAGTTTGGTCAATGGGGATGAATTTTTGGGATAAAAACGTCCCAAGTGGGTGAAAAAGTCAACGTGGGATAAAAAACTCAAGGTTGGATCTCAACAGGGATGAGTT
>JAVTVJ010002973.1:0-49827 GCA_034509425.1 Eopsaltria australis | reverse complement strand
TGGCCACTGCCATGGCCACTGCCCCATGGCCACTGCCCCATGGTCACTGCCCCATGGCCACTGCCCCTATGGTCACTGCCCCATGGCCACTGCCCCATGGTCACTGCCCCATGGCCACTGCCCTTATGGCTACTGCCCCATGGCCACTGCCGCATGGCCACTGCCCTATGGCCACTGCCCCATGGCCACTGCCCCATGGCCACTGCCCTATGGCTACTGCCCACTGCCCCATGGCCACTGCCCCATGGCCACTGCCCCATGGTCACTGCCCTATGGCCACTGCCCTATGGCCACTGCTCTATGGTCACTGCCCCATGGCCACTGCCCTATGGCCACTGCTCTATGGTCACTGCCCCATGGGCACTGCCCCATGGCCACTGCCCCATGGCCACTGCCCTCTACCACGCAGTGAAAATTCCCTTGATCCCATCCCACCCCCAGGCTGTGCCATCCCATAAACAGCAAAGATAAACAATCCCCTAGAAGGTCACACCCTACAATCCTCTCACACAATGGGTGCAGAGGCCACAAAGCCATGATCCTCTTTCCCATGGCCATCCCTGGTGCCCTGGATGTGCTTCCTGGGCACCTCTAAGCCTAAAATTAAGGCTCACCTCTGGACCTTCCAGCCTGCTGTTCTATAACACACAGGGTGTAACCCTACACCCACACACTGCTCCAGGTACTGGAACGTTCCCTTTTCATGCAGCTCCCATGAGGTACTGATTAAATCTTAGCACAGGGATCTCCTCTGAAAGAGTCCGGAAATGAGAGAAAACAGAGGAACAGCCTTGTTTTGGTTTTCAAGTGAAACAGCAAAGAAACCACGCTAAAATTTCTAATTATTCCAGAAGGATCACAAATAAGAAGAAAAAAAAAAGTTTGCACCAAATAATGTGCTTATCCCTGAAATTGTGGGGTAAAATTGGAAAAAGCCAAAAGTTGAGGTCTGGCTCATATTTTATACAACAACCCTGATTATCCCAAGGTACTGCAGAGCCCAGAACATTTCAGTGGAGCCCGTGAATGTCACACAGGCCCCATGAACAGCTGCTCTGTCTTTTTGATAACTCCATTACTTGAGTTCAGAGAAGGTTTATGGACTAGAAAGGCTCAGATATGGTCATGAATGTTTGATGCCTTCCCGCGCAGTGTTACGGCTGTAACTTCACTCCCCGTTGGAATTATGACATTCGGCAGCCTTCGGTCATTACAGGCCAAGGGGAGCAGCAGGAGCCTGCAAATGATGGACTTCCCACACTGCTGGATTGTTCCTTTCGCATTCAAACCGGAGCTGACTCGTCCAGGGCGGCTTTTTCAGAGATGAAAGCGTGAGCGTGGTGTTTGAAGCTGCAAAGGGAACTGCAGCTCTCTGTTTGTGCAGGGCCTGAAGTCAGGGCTGGGAGTGTGAGACACCTTCATCACACCTGTGAGTGTGAGACACCTTCATCACACCTGGGAGTGTGAGACACCTTCATCACACCTGTGAGTGTGACACCTTCATCACACCTGGGAGTGTGAGACACCTTCATCACACCTGGGAGTGTGAGACACCTTCATCAGACCTGTAAGTGTGACACACCTTCATCACACCTGGGAGTGTGACACCTTCATCAGCCCTGGGAGTGTGAGACACCTTCATCACACCTGGGAGTGTGAGGCACCTTCATCACACCTGGGAGTGTGAGACACCTTCAGATCTTGTACAATCCACTTAGAATGATGAATAAGGGGAATGTTCCAGAGATGCTCAGGATTATTTGAATGCTGTGAGAAATTTTCCATTCCTGCCCCCGTCCCCCTGAGGAGAGCAGTGGCTCTTTCACCATTTCAAGCTCAGAGTTCATTTCCTGCCCTGCACACCCTGTCCTGGGGGAGCAGCTCACAAACATCACCAGCAACGAGGATTTAACAAAGGGAGAGTGGCCAAAGCAACTTCACTGGAAAACCAAATTACAATCCTGCTTGGAAGCTTCACCCTCCTCCCCCTGCTCGTGCATCCCACGGAGTCCCCAGCCCCGGCAGGGCCCAGCCCGGTGATCACCGAGCCCAGCCACCCCCGGGATGGTTTTTACTGCAGAATTCCCTGTGAAAAGCTCCAGTCATTTTCTGTCATTATTTGTCACGGCAACAGCACCGAGGCTGCTCTGCCCTGGCCTCCCCTCGGCGTCCCTGGGAGCTGCTGCTCCTGGAACACGCAGGGGATGCATTTGGGCACCTCAGAGCATGGGTTTGCTGTCCTGGGCACCTCGGAGAGCTCCCAGCTCCCTCCCTGTGCTGCTTTTCCTCCCCAGCAGCCCCCCAGAACCCAGCCAAGGTTCTCCCCTTTTCCATCACCTCCCTCCCAGCCCAGTGCAGGGGCAGCAGCTGCAGCCACACTCCCAAAATCAGCCATCCCCATCCCCACAGCAGAGCAGGATTCCTCATCCCCAGCCCCTCCTGTGGGGCTGCCTCGAGGAGGATGCTCCTGTTGTGATCCCAGAATTACATCCTGCTGTACGGCCTAAGGGCAACTCGAGCAACTTTTGCTGTAATCCTTTTATTTTGTCTTTATTCTGAGAGATGAAAAGTCACCACAGCTCTTCATCCTTGCAGCTCACCTTCTTCAGCCCGAATGCCAGGCTGCACATTAATTGGGAATTGTTATAAACCCTCTGACACCGAGGTGCAGAAAACACCATTTGCATTTTATCTTTATTCAAGCATTTGTTGGTCATGGGTTTTAATCTCGACTGGTACTGAGGAACTTAATCAGATTAAACCAAACGAAAATAGGATTATCTGAGTGCTCAGGGTCGCATCCAAGCTCACAGATGGGCACAGCCAGCACGAGCAGTTAAAACAGACCCAAAAACAAACAAAGCACCAGGGCAAACCAAACAGCAAAAACAAACAAAGCACCAAAAAGAAACAAAGCACCAAAGCCAAACCAAACACGGGGAAGTGCAGTCCTGGCTCTTCAATGAGACAAGACTAAGCACCAATTACTGCAATTGCTCCTTCTTGCCCCTAATTGTGCATTCCCCGAGCTGATCCTCCCACAAGGCCCATTTTATTTATCCTTTTAACAGCAGTAATTGTTTTTCCCCCCACGGGAATTAAGCTACATTTTACCTTTCTCTCAGTCACATCAGCCCAGCTCCTGCTGTGCTGTTTCCAGCTGTTCTTTGCCTGTTCTTTGGGAATTGTGTGGCAGAAACTCTACGGTTCTCTTTTCAGACAGTTTTATAGTGGAGTTTTATTGATCTGCTGCATTCAGAGCTTTAAGGGTTAAATGAATCTGGTGTCCATTGTAAGTAAAAGCAGTTTAGCCCCTCACTGCTGATCCCATTTTCTAAAAGGGAGTCCCATAAATGGCATTTTTTCAGCACTGTGGGAGTCTTTTATTACTGCTGTAATGCAAATGGAGCAGTTACAGTCCCCACAAACCGATCTCTTTGGAGATTAAAGCCCCAGGGACAGAATTATCTCCTGATGAATTCACCCAAATGGGTTTTGGGGACTCTGATGATGCTGCTGGTGGTGTCTGCGTGTGCATGTGGCATTTTCCTGCGGCAGAATTTACATTAAGACAAATGAAGAATGAAAGAACAAACCCCGATTGTGGATATGATTGTGTCAGCATAAACATACTTTATAATTAGATTGCTATTACCACCGAGTGGGGGAAGAAGCAAACCAGAGTAAATCACTTTTATTCCAACCTCATTGCAGCCACCAAGGAGTTCAGAGCAGCATAAGTCTTTTCTAAAAAATATCCTCCCCCTTAGCAACATTATTATTCCAGTAAAATGTAAATGCAGACTAGGCCTTAGATACCAATTAAACTGCACTTGACAGAGATGTTATTGTCTAAATCAAATAAATGTAGCAGAGCAAAAAGCAAAATGAGTAATGAAATAAGAGAAAGCTGCAGCAGATATCTGTGCTCTGGTCAGATTGTCCAGCGAGCCAGTGAAGAGGTGTGAGGGGAAATCATTATGAGATCAATCAGTTAAGTGATTGCTTTGCCAAGAGGATGCTGCAGTTCGGTGAGAGGCTGTGAAATCCAAATGCACTGAGTGAGTTCTTAGTGTCCCTTGTGTCACTTTGTGAATTCCTGAGAACCTCAAAAGGGACCTCACAAGGTCCCACTGACCACGGTCACACCCAGTTATCCCAAAAGCTGAAACTCCATCTCCTGTAGGACACGTGGGGACTCAGAACACTGGGTGGTCAATGGAGAGAAATCTGGGATCAGCTGATTCCTGGGATCTTGTAAAGGAGTAAAGGCTCTTGTAAAGGAGTTCATTGTCACTGCCAGCCCTGGGACCAACCTGGTGCTCTGTTAGAGGAGTTTATTGTCCCTGCCAACCCCTCAGCACCTCCCACACTGGCAGGCACTGAAAGGAGCAGAACTCTGTGTCCGGAGTCTGGGAATTCTCCCAGTGCTCCCCTCCAGCTCTCTCCACAAAATCTGATTACATTCTGCTTCTTCAGAGCAAAGAGAAGAAAGGGAAGAGAGTTAAAAGAGGCATGCAAAGGATGTCAGGGAGATTTATGGGTCACACAGAGGCTGCAGGTGGTGAGGAGCTGCCGTGGCAGTAATTTACAGTCCCTGGCCGTGCCAGACTCCCAGGCTGGGATGGAACAGGTGCCATTAAACAGGAGCAGGTTCTGGGCTGCTGCTGTAAACAGGAATCCTCTTATCACAGCTGCTGCAACCCTGGGCTGATCATGCCCTGGGAAATGAGCAGAGCTGGGGCGTTCCCCAGCTCCACTCTGGGGCCTTTGAGTCAGGATTCCTCTGATGTTCGCTGCTCTGAACTGCTCTGTCTGAAGTGATAAAGGTGAGGCACAATCAAGGGCAGAATAAAGAATAAAGCATCAAGGGGGGCTGCTGCTCTGCTGCTCTCTGAGCAGGTTGGGATGAGCTCCTTTTGGGCCAGGAGGGGAGAGGTTTCATGGATTAGTTCCACACAAAGCCAGACAGTGTCAGTACCTTCCCCATGCATCTGAGTGTGGAGCCCACATCTCTAAAACAAAAAACATCCTGGAATGGAAGGGGCTTTAACCCCAAGAGCTGTAAACTGAAAATAAACCCCTCTTGCTGCTCCCTCTGCCTTTGCCAGCAGATCCTGGTGAGTCCTGCCCTCCCTGCACAGCCCCTGCCCCAAGGCTGGGTTTGGCTGCTGGCAGCCAAATTAAACACAGCACCCTCCAAGTCACACTCTGGGGCCTGGGCTGGTCCTGGCTCCTCTGGATTCCCAATGGGATTTGGATCAGCCTTTTCCAGGTAATCTGTGTTTGCCCCTTATTTCCAAAACACCTCTTTGAATTCCCTCCCCGAGTTCCTTTGAAGGAGGATTAGGGAGCCTGATGAGACACAGCATCTAAAATAACACAATCTCAGATGGATTAGGAATCAGAGACATTCAATTGTCAGAAACCACAAAATCTTATTTCTCCTTCCTTCTTCCTGTGGCCCCAAAGAATTCTGTGGTGGCCACAATAACTCATTACACATCTGACTTTCCTTTGATTCCTTGATTATTCTTTCTCTTAGTGATACAGTGGGGATATTTGAAAATATGACTTTATCCAGGAGTGATTTTAAGGTGAGAAACGTTCCTCTTCTCCCTCTGTGTTACAGCAGGACACAAATGGTGACTGTCAGAGTGAATTTATCCAAGTGCTGTGGCCAGGTCTGGGCTTGGGATGGGCTTAGAGCTGAGCTCAGCAGGGCTGGGTGCCCTCCATCCTCCTGACCCAGCTGATCCTGGATCCCTTTTGGCACCAGTGACTCCTCAGCAGGAGATGATCCCATCCCTTTGGTGTTCCCCAGATTCCCAAGGGTGGATCCCAGTGTGAAAAGGTTTGTTCTGCACAGTCTGGGGTTCAATAATGAAATGAGAGAGAAGAAAAGATCTCCCACGTTGGTGTGTGTCTGCCACCCCTCTGTTCTGGAGCTGGAATTCAGCTGGAGGCCAGAGCTAAAACCTCCAGGTTCTGTTCCAGCTCCAGGCTTTCTTTTCCTTGGATTCTGGGGGGTTATTTTCTCTCTGCCTCCCCTCCCCTCTCTGTCCAGCCCATGAATATTCCAGTGCCTGAGAGCAGAGGCTTTGCTGTGCAGCTCCTGGTGTAAAATGAGCATTCTGTAAAGCCCCATTTCCTGGAGCCCATGCTTCAATCTGAGAGGGAGATGGCTCCGAGAGTTAAAAGGAGGCATTGCAGCAGCAGTGAGGGTTTGTGGGGGGCCAGGAAGGCCTGGCTGTGCTCCTGAGAGCCCCTAATCACTTCCCCAGATTCTGGAGGGGGGTGAGATGCCGCATTCATATTCAGGCACTTTCTCAAGCTTTACATTTGTCTTTCAGTAAAGGCTGAATTTCAGAGCCTTGCGCAACACGCAATTACAGAAAAACAGAACTGAAGGGAATCTCTGGAGGTCTCGTGTTCAAAGGCAGCATCAGCCAGACTTGGCACTCCTCTCGTGTTCCTCTAATCTCTCCTTAAAAATCTCCAGTGGGACAGAGATCCAACAGATTAAGCATCACTTGCTGGATATTGTATTCTGCTTTTTAACTACTCCAGCCATTAGAACACGATTCCTCAAGTTTTTATCTGTACAAGTTTCAGCTCCTTCTCTAATTAATATTTCAGCAGTGGCTCCTCAGCGTTCAGCAGGAGAGGGGCTGCAATTGCAGCTCCTGCCTGGTGCTTTCTGTGATAACTGAGGTGAGTGATGCTTGGATTTCTCCCTTTGTCCTTCCTGTCCCTCTGCAGTAGAGCAGAGCACTTGTGGTGCCAGTGCAGGAGTTCAAACAGCAGAATGAAAATGAAAATCTTCCCCCATGGAGAAGGCAATGCCCTGGCAGTGCTACCCTGGCTCCCAAGCAGCCCATGGATCTGCCTGCATCCATGGCAGCCACTGTCTGGATTCAAAACAATCAATTCTCTGCCCTGAACTGGGGCTGTGCAATGCTCAGTGGCTTGGCCAGGTCACTGATCACACCAGGTGCTCTTCCCAACCCCTGGAAGCCACGGGCCAGTCTCATCTCTTTCTCTTCACCCTCCTTTCTTCCTGCCTGTGTGTTCCTTGTGCCTTCCCTTCCCAGCCTGCTCCTCTCTTGTCCCAGCTGCAGGAACATCACCACGAAACCCCAAAGGTCTGAACTGCCCTCCAGCCCACTGCTGCTTTTGGAGACCCTGTGACTTCAGCACAATGATTTTTTCTCTTCTCTTCCCTTTTCCCTTCTCTTCTCTGTGGGGTTTAACAAACAAGTCCTCCCCATGTTTTTGTTGCTTCCTCTCAGCTACCCAAGTGCAAGTCCCCAGTCCCTGCAATTATTGGAGTGTTCCTGGAGAAAATTGCAGGAGTGTCCATGAAAGGGCTCCCTGCAGGAGCTCACACAGCCGGTGACCAATTCCTCTTTACATCAAAGGCACCTGGAGCAGGCAGGAGCCTAAAATAAGGGAAGGGAGAAAGAACAAACAGGATTTTGAGGAGCAGCAGGATGGTTTGCAGCAGTCAGGAACAGAGCCATACTGAATTCTCGGGGTAATTAGTCTTCATTATCGAACTGGAGCAAATGAGGTTGTAGTGCTGAGGTTGATTAACGTGCTGGATGGACAGGTTGAGTTTGAGGGTTTTTTTTTTAATCTGGGTGCTGCCCAGTTTAGAATTACACAAATTTTGGGTCTGAATGTGCTGCAAGGTCAGATCACGACAAACCCAACCCACAAACCAGGTGAACACTCCAGGACAAGAGTGGTAAATATTGGGGGAGCCGAAAGTCCTTGGGAACCGCACAAAGGACCTGCCATGGGCTGCAGCAAAGCAGAAAAATCCAGGGAAATTCGATTTTCCAGCCCTCATTAACAGGTGAGAGGAACAGAGCATGAGCTGCAGGGTTTGCACCTTCCACACGTGGGTGCACACTCTGAGCTGGAGCCTTGCACTCCCTGTTCTCTGCAGCACCCACCCCCCTCCTCCTCCTCCTCCTGAAATTCCTCCTCAAAAGCCTCTTTTAGCTTCTCCTCCTCGCCTGGAGGTGTGACAGGCCCAGGGCTGTGAAAGGGTTAATGAGCCCAGGCAAAGTTAACAAGGGATGGGCAATAAATGGCTCCAGCTGTGTATAATTAACTGTAATACTGTGAAGTAAATGACTTTTATTGGCAAGCATGTCATAACTTCATTAAAAGTCATATTTACAGCCCTCTCACATGGAATGAGTACTTGTGTAGTCTGCAATTTAATGAGCACTCATTTTCACCTTGTTTCAATTATTTTCCACCCACCCTTTGTCTCAGTGTGGGGAGCAGGAAGATAAAATACAATGGGAGTGTAATTAAGGCTGGCACAGATTCTTTCAGGAAATGTTTTTCTATTCCAGAACAATCACTTCTATTGCTTACTACTAATAATACTTTAATGTTTAAAATACATAGTTTTCCTGGGTCCCTAAAGGATTCTTTAAATAACGTTATTAAAGAGTGGCTGTGGGAAGGCTTTTCCCCAGCCCAGCACCCCCAGTTGCACACAAAAGCAAATTTGTATCACTTAGAATTGGAAATTTGCAATTTAGCTTAATTAAAAGGAAAGGATTCTGACTTTGGGAAGAAGGGAGCTGCAGGTGCCTGCCAGAGATGCTCAGAGGATCCCTTGGGGTCAGGATGGAAGGAGGGTCATGGGACATGAATCCCTGGCAGTGACGTGGCCAGGACCACGGGGTAAACATCATTTATTTCTGGGCACAAGAGACACTTCCAGCAGCTCCCAGGAAGCCTTGGCCTGGCAGTGTCGGTGTCCCTGAGCTCCACCTGGGCGGTTTTCCCACCCATTTGCCTCCCTGGGGCTCAGTGGTTGCTGAACATCCTCATTTCCTGATGAAGACGCTCCCCTGCATGTCCTACATCCTGGAGACACTGGTGATGCAGTAATTGAAGGCAGCAGTGATTAATTCCTGAGATAAAATTCGTCCTCGGAACAATTGATTTCACTGCCAGAAATGCACAAACTTCCCGATGGCAACACTTTCATGTAATTATTGTTATTAGTTTAAGCTTGTTTGGGGGAGGGAGGAGATGAAAAAAAAAAATCAATTACTTTGTATTTATCACTAATCTGTTATGATCACTTTAATACAGAGGAGTTATAACTCAGGGCATGGTTTTTCTTATTCATGAGCAGCCCTCAAAGTTTACAGAAACTGTGAGGGCTGAAGGAGCTGGATGTTGTGGGAGGTGATGACAGCTCTTGGGCTGGGGGAATTGTCGTTATTAGCACCCCGATGGTCTCAGATCAATGATGGACAAGGCTGGGGCCTCAGCCTGGGTCTTTGTGTGTCCAGAGCTGCAATTGTTCTGCTCTTGTGCTGCTTCCTGCTCTGGCCGGGGGCACCCAGAGGAAACCTCATTTCTGCAAAGCCCTGAAAGTCAGGTTTTGTCATTCAGGCAGTGAAAAGTCAACTGCTGAAATCCCTGGCTGCTGGGCAGTTCTACAGACACTCAGAGGAACTCTGCTGCAGGAGCTGAATTGCGGGGAGAGGTGAAATCCATTCCATTGGAGCGGGGTGGCTGCTGGTGACAGCTGAAGGAAGCTGCTGCTGCTGTGCCTGTGCTTGGAACATCTCCTGTTCCTGCACTGATACCCGGTGTCACAGTGCCAGAGGTGCCAGCCTGCCCAGGGAGCCGCTGCTGGGAGCAGCCTCCAGTCACACAGAGCACTTTGGGATGGCAGCCAGGTGAAGGGATGGCTCCTGCTCCTGCTCTGTGGCACCTGCAGCAGGACAGGCAGGGGCTGCAGGGGTTCTCTCCAGCAGGGCTGCACATCCTGCTTTGCTTTGGGGCTGGGATTCGGTCCCACATCCAGGGCCACTTGCTGGATTACACTGTGTGTGTTATAGAACAGCAGGCATGGAAGGTCCCAGAGGGAGCCTCTTCCCTGGGCCCAGAGGTGCCCAGGAAGCACATCCAGGGCACCAGGGATGGCCATGGCAAAGAGGATCATGGCTTTGTGCCCTTCTGCACCCATTGTGTGAGAGGATTGTAGGGTGTGACCTTTGATGCCTTTTTCTGGTCTTAGGAAATAAAGGCTCAGACACAGTGAAAGAGTTGGGGGTTGTTTACCTCGGTATTTTAATAGGATCCCGTTCGATGGCTTCTGCCGTCCAGGTAGAACACGCCGCAAAAGCCCCTTCCCTCCAATCTAGTATACAATTAAAGACTCTACACATTAGCATATCTACCAGGAGGGCCCAATAAGGGGCCTGGGTGGGCTAACTTCTAGTTTACAAAATCTATCCTACTAGGAGACCTTGAGGGCTCACGAAAACAGGGTGTTTGGTCTCTAACTCCACGCGGTTTCAGGGGTGTTTAGTCTACCGGCCTCCTAAACACCATGAAACCAGGCTAAACTATCACCTAAAGCATCACAAGTGTGCATGCTGATACTTGTGAATATAGGGAACAGGGTACGACATTCAGGAGAAAAAGCAGAAAAAAATCCCTCAGGCATCACCTTCTAGGGGATTGTTTATCTTTGCTGTTTATGGGATGGCACAGCCTGGGGGTGGGATGGGATCAAGGGAATTTTCACTGCACAGTAGCCATGGCAGTGTTCATAAGGCAGTGGCCATGGGGCAGTGGCCATGGGGCAGTAGCCATGGGGCAGTAGCCATGGGGCAGTGGCCATGGGGCAGTGGCCATGGGGCAGAGGCCATGGGGCAGTGGCCATGGGGCAGAGGCCATGGGGCAGTGGCCATAGGGCAGTGACCATAGGGCAGTGGCCATGGGGCAGTGGCCATGGGGCAGAGGCCATGGGGCAGTGGCCATGGGGCAGTGGCCATAGGGCAGTGACCATGGGGCAGTGGCCATGGGGCAGTGGCCATGGGGCAGTGGCCATGGGGCAGTGGCCATGGCAGTAGCCACAGCAGCAGCCATAGGAGCAGTGTCAGCAGCAGTCCCAGAGTGATCTGGAGCAGTCTCAGTCTCTGTCTGTACATTAAAGGACCTTGCAACATCTCAGTCTCATCTGAGAAGTCCTTGAGCGTGTGTTGACTCCTGCAGCCACCCTCCCAGCCCAGCACACCCTGCTTTGCTTTTTGGGACTCAGCCCCACATCCAGGGCCACCGTCCCTGCCCTGCCAGGCACCTGCAGCCCTCACTCCTGCTGTGACTGCAGGGACGTCCCCCCGAATGACAGATGAGTGTTGTGATAGTAACAGGACAGAAAACACACCCACAGGGGCTCCGTGAATGCACAGAAATGAGTCCTGCTCTCAGGGCCGTGGGATCAGAGCACACCTGAGGCTGCCACCCTCAGCCCTGAACAAATCCCCACAGCAATGGAGACGAATCCCTTTTATTGTGTGGATGAAATAACAACACAGCCATAAAGCATCAGAGAACAAGGGGAAGTTGACAAAGTGTGCCTTTGATTAATTGCTGTAATAGATTGCAGGTTGCTGACTGAGGATGTTTTTTCGGGGCTCATTTTTCAGTCTTTAAAATTTTAATGCACAAAGGGAAGACAAAGCAAGCCCAGGCAGTGAAATGCTGGGCTCAGTTCACTGTACAGACATCACCCAGCCTGAGGACAGCTGTGACCCAGGGGGACAGGGGTGGCACAGGCTGAGCTGAGCCCAGCCCCACCTGCAGCTCCTGGCCTGCCCTGGGGTACCTGTGGCTGCTGCTGAATAAAGCCACACCTGAGCTGGGAGTGCCTGGAAAAGCCAGATCCATCCCCCATCTTCTTATTCAGTCTCCATCCACTGCAATTCCCTTTGTCTCTTTATTGAGGCAGGGAATTCTTGGGAACCTGCAGCTGATGGAACCGAAGGGTGAGGAAATGAAATTCCAGCTCTGCAAACCCAGCCATGGGATTTTCCAAAGATCTCCTTCACTCCCGGCCCCAACAGGGACCGTGACACCTCAGAATCCGTAATGTCACACCTGAGAAGGTGACCCAGAGTGACTTCATCTGTCAGAGGATCCTGCAGACAGGGCTGAGCCCACAGAACCCTGCTCCCCCAATCAGCTGAGCTAATTAGAGGAAACAGCCAGTCATTAACTTAGTGTGGATTGCTGCTCAGACAGGATGTGGCACCTGCATTCCCGAGGGAATCAGGAACGGTCCCCAGGAGAGAATTTCTCTGCTCAACTCTACAGATTCTGTTCCAAACGGAGCCTCCCAGACCTGTAAACTCCAAAATGAGTACAGAAAACAGAACCTGCTCAGCTCCCCGAATCCTTCCCTGGAGAGGCTGGAATTAAAGCACATTTCCCCCTCCAGGTGCCAATCCTGCACTTTGAAGTGGGTCATCACCTGCCTTGTTAAACAAAACTCCTCGTGCTCTGGAAGGGAGGCAGAGGGGGGAAAAGGAGAATGCAGGGATAGACTGAGGTGCAAAAAAAGTGCCCCAAAGTGCCCTCCTGACCTTGCTGGAGCTCCAGAGACATCCCTGCATCTCCCACGTTGGACTGATTCTTTACTGGAGTTTTTGTGTTTAATTATCTTGCTTCTGATTGTGGATCAGGGGGATGATGAAGCAAACGAGGGGCTCAGTTTGGGCAATAAAACAGCCCTGGAAGGGACACATCTTCCTTGGAGTTCAGCAGAGGAAAAGCAGGGCTGAATTCTCAGCCTGCCTCGCTCTCTCCTTGTCCTGAGAAGTGGTTTGGGGCTTCCCAACAAATTTTCACTTTCAAAGTGGAAAATGGTCTCCAGCTCAGGCATTTGTTACTTTAGATATGCTTCACAAATTTTCTTTGCATCCAGGGTGGTGGAAAATTGGATTAAAACCTCTTATTATGTCCCCATGTTACAGCATTAGGCATGCTCAGCCTCCACCAGGAGGGACGGTGAGGGAAGCAGAATGAAATCCATCAGTGTGGATGTTCCAGGGCCAGACATCCCTGTAAAACCACCCCAGGATTCCCCTGGCCAGGGCAGGGTGTGAAATGCTCAGCTGCCTTTCCACACCTTTCAGCTCTTCCACGAGCCCCAGCTGTTTCCAATAAATTCACCATTATCGGTGCTGTTGGAGCATGTGAAACGCTGAAGGGGGATTCTACAAATTCAGCTCCACAGAATGGAAAAGGCTTCCTTTGCTTTGGCTTTGTGGAGAGCCAAAAATTTGCTTTCGCTCCACTCCTTGTCCGTGGAATATCTGTGCTTGTGTCAGGAGTGGCACAAGTGCAATTCCCAGTGCAAAGTGTCCACACAGTGAAGCCCCAGACAAAGGACTGGTGAATTCTCCCTCCTGCATCACAATTCCTGCATTTTCCCATCATTTATCCCTGTCTTTAGCCACATGAAAGAATCCCTGGTTCGACTTTTCCACGGTGACACATTGCTGTTGTATTCAAATTGCCAGCACTCTCCGTGAGAGCATTTCTGCAGCACATCTTTAGATGTTTCATCATCACTCTTCATTTAAAATGTCAACTTTGTTCTGACAAATCTTGTGTGCCACGTTTGAAAAGCTTTACAAGTGTCAGGAGGAGCGAGGCAGGCTGCAGCTTTTGTCTCCAACGACAGCAAGCATGAAAGGTTCTTTTTTGTGGAGTGACTGGATTGAGCTGGAGCTGCAAATTCAGAGTTGTTTCTGTACATCAGGAGGGCTCCAGAGCAGGCTGGGGAGGAGGGATTGAGCTGGAGCTGCAAATTCAGGGTTGTTTCTGTACATCAGGACGGCTCCAGAGCAGGCTGGGGAGGAGGGATTGAGCTGGAACTGTAAATTCAGGGTTGTTTCTGTACATCAGGAGGGCTCCAGAGCAGGCTGGAGAGGAGGGATTGAGCTGGAGCTGCAAATTCAGGGTTGTTTCTGTACATCAGGACGGCTCCAGAGCAGAGGCTGGGGGTGATTTTACTGCTCTCAGGATGATGAGGCTCAGCAGTGCCTCAGGTGTTGTTCTGTCACAATCCCTCTCACCTGGTGCTGCTTGCTCCGATTCCCAGCTCACCCCACACCTGGGGGCTCGGCAGGGCCCTGCCTGCACAGGGAGCTGGGCAGGAGCAAACAGGGATTTTCCTGCTCCAGGATTTTCCTGGTATGTGAGAAAGGAAGGAAGCACCAAACCCTGGCAGGGAGGGAGTTCTGGGCACACAAATCCCAGTGTTTGGCTCCATGGGTTTGTGTTTCCTCCTCCAGTACCAGGCAGTGGCTGGAGCCAGCAGTGACCCCGTGGGCTCCTCACAGAGCTGGGGCAGCCTGGAAGAACCCTGGAATTCACATTCCAGCCCACCCTGAGGCAATGGAGCCTCTGTGGCAGAGCTGGGGGTGAAAATCTGCCCCAGGAGGGGGAAGGAACAGCCAGGGAAGGTTCCCCTGGGATGGAGGTGACTCCAGGATCCCCTGGGATGGAGGTGACTCCAGGATCCCCTGGGATGGAGGTGACTCCAGGATCCCCGGGGATGGAGGTGACTCCAGGATCCCCTGGGATGGAGGTGACTCCAGGAGTGTCAGAATGTGACACCAGGGGTGTCTGTACAAGCAGCTCTGTTCCAGGTGGGGGCTGAGCTCCCTCTGCAGCCCCCAGAAGTTTCTCTGCCCTGTTCAGTGCTCTGGAATCCCTTCCTGGGTGTGGGGGGTGACTCAGGTGTTCCCAGCTGGAGCTGGGGTGGTACCAGTGAGGGTCAAACCCTTCCCTGGGCAGATGCACACAAAGATCTGCCTGAAAGCTGTGACTTTAAAAACTCTCAAATGAGAAGCCTCTCCTTCCCTGCTCTCCCCACGGAGCTGCCTTTCCATCAGGGAGGCTGCTGCAGACAGCAAGAGCTTCCTTAGAGAAACAAATCAAACTCAAAAGGGATTTAAAAATCAGCGCCATTCCCTCAGTTTTCCTGGTGTGTCCCCGTTGCTGGCCCTCCAGGGAGAGCTGTGCCTTCTGATCTGGGCTAATACAAAATTCATATTTGTCTGGGCCATTATGTGCAAAATAATGGGTAATCCCTCAGGCTGGAGTGGAAAGCCAAGGCAAATATTCCGGGAGACCTTTCCATTTTGAAAGGTTTCAGAAGTAAGCACAATACAAACACATAAAGGGATCCAATTCCGTGTAAACAAACTGCTCCTGCAGCCTCCTCCTCAGAAAACACAATTAGATTGGCAGCAAGATTGCTTTAGGATTACCTGGATTAGGCCTTGCATTCAGAGGCTCAGGAAGTACCTGGAATTCCATTTTTTCCGGCGTTTCCCAGTGGTAGAACGCGGTCACATGGGCTGGAGGGTCCCTCCCGTGCTCAGGTGCTGCTGCTCTCGGGTGTGGGCAGTGCTGGCAGCAGATAAAAGGTGGCTCCTGCTGATAAGGAAATGGTTAATCCAGCTCTGACAAAGAGCACGGAGCACTCGGCTTCCTGAGCAACCCAAAGTTAATTAAAAGAGCGCCACAGACATGGAGAAATGCAGAATTAAAGCTGTCCCCGCGTGATAAAGCACTGAACTCACTGACTCTGCCACGGGGAGAGGAGATCCAGCTCATTTTCCTTGCACAGGGAGTGCCTGAAAGCAGAGAAATCCCAGAGTGAGGGGTTTGGCTGAGCCTTTGTCCAGCAGCACTCACCAGGACCAAACTCTGCCCCAAAATCTGATGGATCCTCACTGATCTATCGACAAAATCTGCCTGGGTTTGAAGTGCTAAGAACAGGTCTGCAGGGTTGCTGTGACCCTCCTGACCATGGCAGAGTCCTGGCCCTGCCAGGGAATTCTCTGCTCCCAGGGGGGGTGAAGTGGGGGCTGAGCTGGTTCTGCCCCCTTTGGCCTCAGCACAGGCTGGGCTCCCATTGCATTCTCCTTATTTTGGTTTTGTGGAGCTAAAAGGGAACCTGATGAGTTCAGAATCAAAGGCCAGGGGTGGCTGATGTTGGGGAATTGTGAGGAAAAAAATTATGAAGAAAAAAATACGACCTTTTTTTCCAGGGACAGAGAAAATGAAGGTTGATTTTAATTCCCATATTCGTCCTCTTGCTATTGTCCTAAGGACTACCCTGCCCACAGTGAGGCTAAGAATAGAAGTGGGAGGTGTGGGCTTAAGGAATAAGGCCGTAAATCAGAATTTTAATGCTATTAAAATCTATTGATTGTGTTGATTAATTATTGCTGGTGCTGATGGGAAGGCCAGACTCTCGAAGCCAGTTTAATTATTTTCCAGTTAATGTTAATCTCAGTTAATGAAAACTCTCCAAGCCAGAAAAGGGATGACACAAGGAATGACTGTTATTCATGAGAGACTCTCTTAATCTATAAAACATCAAAGATGTCATTGCAAGCATCTTTGCCTTGCTTGTATTTTATTTTTTAAATGATGCAAATACTTTGTTCTCGGGCTCCTGATGAGTCAGAGCGTGACAGCTCAGGGAAGATCTGAGCAGGAGCTGATGGAGCCTCCTGGAGAACTGGAGCTCAGGGGCTCAGGTGGCCCTGGATGGGGGATTTGGGTAATTAATGACCTGCAGTTCATTAGGGGCGGCTGCACAGTGCCAGGAGCAGGGGCAGGGCACTGCCCACGCTGAGTGCTGGGGAAAGGAGGAGCTGGGAACTGCAGCAGGATCTGCAGGAATGCTCTGAAGCTGCCACACTTCTGCTTTCCAGTATTTTCTGGCTTTTATCAGAACCTTCACCAGGCTCTGCTGCATTTTGGTTTTTGCACGGAGGCTGCTCTGTTTGTGCAGCACCATCTCAGCGAGAGCAGCTGGGTTAGAAACTTCTCTTTGGGAGAAAAAACAACTTCAAATGAGGCTGGTTTGGAGCACTCGTGGCAGATCTGTCACCTGCTCCCCAGCCCAGAGACAGGAGAGTGATGCAGCAGGGCTGAGCAGGGTGCAGCCGATATTGCAGAGCAGCTGCAGCGCTGCCATCACTCAGGGAGCCCGGGCAGACCCCGGGCAGCTCCTCCCTGCAGCGATTTATGGGGAGCTCTGCTCTGCCAGGGAAGGGCATCAATCCTGGGCAGGCAGCAGCCCCACCTCTGCTTTCTGTGTTTGCTGCAGTTCATTCCTCCCTCCCTCTCCTGTCCCACCTCTGCTCTCTGTGTTTGCTGCAGTTCATTCCTCCCTCCCTCTCCTGTCCCACCTCTGCTCTGTGTGTTTGCTGCAGTTCATTCCTCCCTCCCTCTCCTGTCCCACCTCTGCTTTTCGTGTTTGCTGCAGCTCAGCTCTCCACCCCTCTCCTGTCTCCATGCACGGGGTTTGTTCTGTGCTTCCCTTCCCAGCTGCAAGGTGATCAGGCTGATGCACTGCCAGCATTTCCCCTCCAGTTCACCCATCCTGGCCTGTCCAGGTTTAGTTTGTCCCTAAATCCCACAGCAGTGGAGTCCCCAGAAGGTCACCAGAGTTCTCCTCTTGCTGTGTCTCAATTCCTTGTCACCCTTGCCTAAAACTCCTGTGGCCCTTCTCCAGCCGGAATACCTGTGGTGATTATTTCAAATTACTGAGTTTTGCCTGCCTAAAGGAGCCACCACCCTGCTGTGCTCCTCTCTGCTTGTTTGCTCACCCTGGGTGACTCTCCATTTTCTGGCAGCTTTATTTCTGCCCCCTGGGTCACTGGGACAGGCTGCACTTCCCAGCTGTGTGGAGATCTAGGGCTAAAAATTGTCAGCATCCCAATGATCTCCACTCGCAGGAGACTCCTGCTGCAGTTAATAACTCGAACCTCCTCTGCACATCCCTGAATTGAGGAAGGTGTCTCATTTCTGCACAGCAAATAATGGTTTAAAATAGCTCCGTGAGCAATTTCCCAGAGATTATCCCGAGTACAGCAGCACTGAGTCACCCAGCCATGAGCCAAACCCCTTCCTCATCCCCCTCAGCCCGGGTGGGGAGCAGGATGAAGACCCTGGCTGGGTGATGGCAACGCTCTGGGTTTAACTGGCTGAGGGAAAGAGCAAAAGCACTGAAAACCTTCCCTTGCTTGATTGTGTAAACAAGAAGGGGATTGCTGAAAAGCTACAGCTGCTCACCGAGTTCTCCCCCTGATGACAGAGTTTGCCTGCATTGTCTGTTTGGTCTGTAAATTCTCCTGCATTGTCTGTTTGGTCTGTGAATTCTCCTGGATTATCAATTTGGATGTGAGTTCTGTGGTTTACACTGCTCTTTACCACGGGGCATTGTTTGAGTTCTCTGACTCTGGCTGTAACAAACACACCTGGAGGAGTTTTGGATGCTCATCCAAGCATCACCAAGGTGCAGCACTGAACTGAGTCATCTTGACCAGAGGCAGGCCTCAAAAATAACCACGAATAACCCAACAATGTTAAAGTTTTGATTAAGGATTGCCCTGAGTTTCCCAGAGGTGTCACCCAGTCTGTGCCTTGCTCGGAGCTGTGTCCCCACTCCTGACTGAGTCCCAACACTCAGAGCTGGAGTTCCACACCCCCGGCTGATCTCAGGGATGATTTTATCCCATCCATCTCCTGGCAAATCCCTCTCCTCTGCAGGAATGCATTAAACCATCAGATCTTTCTCATTATGGATTTCTCATCGGGCTTTTAGCTCCAAATGAGCTCTGAGGCCCAGCAAATCTCTGCTGGAGCTGCAGCTCCTTCCCTGCATGGGATGAAAAGTGCATCCCCTGTGCTCCAGAGTGAGGACAGGCCTGGCCTGGGGCAGTTCAGCAGCACCAGGCAGGGATTGCTGGGGCTGGGATGGAAAAATTCAGCTCTGCTGAACCCCAGTTGGGCTCAGGCTCTGCAGCTGGGCTGGAAACACAGCAACTGCAGCACATTTAACCTTCACCTTCTCCTCTTTCTCCCCAGAATCTCCTGATGGGGAGTTCCCCAGGTCTTTCTGGCTGGACTCTCAATGAGTAATCACCAGGATGTTCCACCAAAGGAGATGTGAATCTTCTCTGAGCAGCTCCTGCCATCCCTGTGAATCTGGGAGGATTTAAAAGGTAAGAAGTCCCAAATCAGCTGTGTAGATTGATTTTGGATCCACTTTATTTATCTGCTCCAGCATCAACTTTATCCCCCACCAAGATCTGTTCCTACACTTGCATGTGTGGATTTGCCATTTTGGAGGAGCAGCACGGGAAAGGTGCTGGAGGGAGCTTGGTGTGGTGTGAAGCCATCGGAATAAAGGGAGCTTGGTGTGGTGTGAAGCCATCAGAATAAAGGTGTAGAGGTAGAAATTGAAGCCAGCTTGTTACCAACTTGAGCAAAAATCACTCTGTTTGAGGAATCAGGTACCTCTGAGCTGTTTCCTCCCCTCCTGGGGCTCTGATCTTTGTATTTTAAAGACAGTTTTTCTTAAACTAAAAGCAGAAATGAAAACGAGTGCAATGGAGGTTTTCCCTCCTGGAGCCAGCTGAAAAGATTGATGAAATGACAGCTCCTGTAGCAAAACAGCAACTCCACCTGTCAGGAACCACCAGCCATCCACAGGGCACAGCAGCCAGGCTGAGGCATTTTAAACACACTCCCAATGGTTTGTCAGGGACAAATGGGGCTTGTCACGGTCTCTAAACAGTTTTAGGGAGAATATTAATGATGTTAATGATCTCTGGTCCCAGCAGGAGGGAGAAGTTGGAGTCTCCTCCCAGGAAAGCACAGAGGGATTGCAGTTGTTTTATTCTTGAGGTTTCAGGGGTTTCAAAAATATCCAATGTAGGCAATGGCTCAGTTTGGAAATGCAGAATCCTCGGTGGTCACTCTGCCCTGGAAAGGTGACAGCAAGTGCAGAACTGACTCCATTGGTATCAGATCCCAAAACCTCCCCAGCTCCTTCCTGAGCAACCCCAGTATGGAGAGGGGGCCTTGGCACTGCTCTGCATCCGGGCTGTGCTGGGGAATCTGGGCTTTGCACCTGTCCAGGTGTGGGTCTGTGTTGGGTTACCCTGTGTGTGTGAAGGCCAGGGTGAGTCTCTTTCCTAGGCCTGGAGGTGACCATGGGAATACATCCAGGTCACCAGGGATGGGCTAGGAGAGAGAGAATCGTGGGTTTGTGAACTTCTGGACCTATTGGAGGTGAGAATTATAGTTTGTACCCTTGTAAGGCATTGTTTACCTGTTCCCATAACAGGCAAAAACTGTAGAACAGCCCAGGTGATTGGGGAACACTGTGCTGAACCTTTTTCCTGTTTCTGTGATGACATATCCTGTTTGTATGATGGTATTTAAGGAATTTTCACTGTGTGACAGCTGTCTTTGCACAAGAAGCACTGCATACTAAAGGTCTTTGCACAAGGACACAGCACAGTAAAGCTCTCTGCACAAAGTCTTGGCTGTCATCTTGTGTGAAGTCCGTGCCCTTGCACAATCCCACCAGGTCTGGATCCCCAGAGCTGAACCAGGCCCTTGGCTGTGGTGGGGAATTTGGGCTTTGCACCTGTCCAGGTGTGGGTCTGTGTAGGGTTCCACTGTGTGTGTTCTAGAGCAGCAGCCTGGAAGGGCCAGAGGTGCCCAGGAAGCACATCCAGGGCACCAGGGATGGGCATGGGAAAGAGGATCATGGCTTTGTGCCCTTCTGCAGCCATTGTGTGAGAGGATTGTAGGGTGTGACCTTCTAGGGGATTGTTTATCTTTGCTGTTTATGGGATGGCACAGCCTGGGGGTGGGATGGGATAAAGGGAATTTGCACTGCGTGGTGGAGGGCAGTGGCCATGGGGCAGTGGCCATGGGGCAGTGGCCATAAGGGAGTGGCCATGGGGCAGTGGCCATGGGGCAGTGGCCATAAGGGAGTGGCCATGGGGCAGTGGCCACGGGGCAGTGGCCATGGGGCAGTGACCATGGGGCAGTGGCCATGGGGCAGTGGCCATAGGGCAGTAGCCATGGGGCAGTGGCCATGGGGCAGTGGCCATAGGGCAGTGGCCATAAGGGAGTGGCCATAAAGGAGTAGCCATAGTAGCAGTCATAGGAGTAGTCTTAGAAGTAGTCACAGTGTAGTCTTTAGTAGTCTCTGTCTGTATAATAAAGGACTTTACACATCCCAGTCTCGTCAGAGAAGTCCTTGACCCTGCGTTAAATACTGCAGGTTTGGGTCTCCAGAGCTGAACCCCAGGCCCTTGCTGTGTCCCTGGGTGTGTCTGAGTGTGACAAGGGACAAGGCAGGGGGAGCTGCTGTGAGCTCCCTGGAGAACGTTCAGCCTGCCTGGGGCAGCTTTCTGCCAAGCTCTTTGGAGGAAATGTGTGGTTTTCCCTTATTTGAATAATTATCGAGGAAAAAGCATCATTGTAATGGATTCCTGGAGTTATGGCAGCTCAGTCATGGTGGCTGTGTGAGGGAGGGGAAATCAAGGTGTATTTTATTTGTTTTGAGCTTTGAGGACAAATTGTGCTCTGGCTGTTGAGGAATATTAATTAATGAGCTGTCCCTGAGTGTGGGGATGTCCCTGGGGGATTTGGAGATGAACACTCCCAGTGTACCTGAGGCTCCTGCAGGAGCTCCCCGACCCCTTTCCAAAGGAAATGTGTGTCCACACACTGCTGCCTCCTCCATCCCCGTGATGTGCCGAGCTCCAAACCCTCCCCAGTCTGTGCTGATCACAGCCAGCTTTGAGCCAGAGCCCTGAACGAAAACAAAGACAGAAAAACAAGGGCAGAGGATTTGTGTGTTCCTGAGCAGCAGAGCAGGAAGGAGCCCCAGGCTCCATCCCCACCCACCCATCCAGGGACAATAAAAGTCTTTCCTCAGCTCCACGCTGAGGAAAAATGCCAAGTGCCCTTCCCAGAGGAACCCAAACCCATCCCTGCCCATGACAGCCGTTAACAATGTGGATGGATGGGATCTCCCTGGGCTTTTATCTCGGTTTAAATTTGTTTTCCATTCACCAGGCTCCACTGCAGGAGAGCAATATTGAAATGTGCAGGAACCACGAGACACAAATTTTATTACCCCCTCTCTGCTACTCCCACTGTAGAGAGAGAAGTTTATGAGTGAAAAACATCCCAGGCTATTTAGTCGCCTCCAATATTTGCAGTCCAGGCTGGAAGGAGTAATTGATTTTCTAATAATAGAGAGAATTCTTGGCTGGAGGCTCAGTGTTGTGTTGTAGAACTCCTTCCATTCCTGCTGCTGCCAGGCCCCTTTGCCTGGGGCAGTGCATTTGTGGGGCTTTATCTTCCCAAACACAAACAGTTCCTGTCCTTCGGAGGGGCTCCTTGGCTTGGTCAGAGCTGGCAGCTGGGAGGAGCCCTCTGCCTTTTGCTGGCTGCTGTCTGTACCTGGCTACAGCCTGCAAAGGTGCTTTTATTGGGAATTATTGGTATTCAAGCAGGAGAAGCACCCGTGGCACGTGTGAGGAGCCAGCCCAGCCCAGCCCCACGGTGTTCAAACAGATTCAGAAAGGGTTTCATCTGAATTTCAAAGGGCTCTGGCTCCAGTCTGCTGTGAACTGCATCAGAAATGCAGGTCGGGTCAGGGATGTTTACAATTTTTTTTCTAATGTTTATATTGAATTTGTGCACGTTCCCTGTCAGTCTGGGGGCTGGGAATGCCCAGCAGTGTTCATTTCACTGAGCAGAGTTATCACACTGAGCCTCCGAGTGATCAAAGGGGGAAAACACACGGCAACAACAACGTCCTGTGGTTATTTGGAGCTTCTAATTACAGAGCAGAGTCTGGGCAGTTTGATTCAGGGTTGCTCCTGACAAGGTCGTTTGGCTCAGGATGGGAATTTCTGGTTCCCAGCCTTGCAGGTAATGAGGTTTGGGGCTGTCCCTGTGCTCAGCAGTGCCTGGGATGCAGGAGAAGGGAACATTGTCCTTGGCAGGAGCACCCAGAGCAGCTGCAGTCACTTTCAGCAGCCAGGAGGAACCTCCCTGGAGATCCAGGGTGTCCATCTGTGTGTCCCTGTCCCTGCCACCATCCCAAGGGATCCCCCAGTGCTCCTGCTATGGGACTGGTGCTGAGCTGGGCTCTGTTCCCTGGCTAAACCCAGCCTGAGCTCTGCTGGCAGCTCCGAGCAGCTCTGCCACTGCTCCCTCTGCACCTCCTGCTGCAAAGAGACTGACAAAGGGGCTGCTTTTATATTTTATAGTTTTCTATTCCCAGCCAGATTCCGGCATTCTGCAGGATGCAATGAATCCCACCACGTCACAATTGAATTCCACATCATAAACTAATTTCATAACATCACAACTGAATTCCACCGCATCCCAACTGAATTCCACCACGTCACAAATCAATCTCTCCACATCCCAACTGAATTCCACCACGTCACAAATCAATCTCTCCACATCCCAACTGAATTTCTCCACATCCCAACTGAATCTCACCACATCCCAACTGAATCTCTCCACATCCCAACTGAATTTCTCCACATCCCAACTGAATCTCCCCACATCCCAACTGAATCTCCCCACATCCCAACTGAATCTCCCCACATCCCAACTGAATCTCTCCACATCCCAACTGAATCTCTCCACATCCCAACTGAATTTCTCCACATCCCAAATCAATTTCACCACATCCCAAGCGCATGTGGCAGAGGATGTGCAGAGTCACACCGACTCTTCCTGAAAGGCCTCCATGCACATCACCAATATTGCAGAGAGCTTTTGGAAGGGAAATCCTGTGGCAATTTAAATTCTTTTTTTTTTTTGTTTTCCTCATGGGATAAGTGGGGGGAGCACCTGGATGTGAGCAGGAACATGAATGGAAATCAGAAGGAAGGCGTTTTCGGGCAGCCCCAAGGGCTCCGTCTCCAGTGAAAACTCCCTCAGCTCTGACAGGGCTGAAACTTTGACAGATCCCAGACTGGAGTTGAAAATCCTCCAACAAAACAAAATAGATGAAAAAGTAGAGTAAGAATGACAAAACATTTTTTCTTGATTTTCTGCGCTCCTTTCCCTGAGCCTGATTTCCAAAGAGCTCTGTTGACATAAGTGCAGCAGCTGGAGATGAGAGGGTTTTAAATCAACCTTCAGAGAGGTACAGTTTATACTGGTAAAATAATTATTCTTCAAAGATTCCTGAAAAATCGTGTTTAAGGTGTTTAATGATTAAAAACCTGATGTCCTTGAGTGGAAGTCAGATGAAAGAACTGCCAGGGACCTTAATGCAGTGCAATGATAAACATAAAGGCTGCAATAATGATCAGCCCGAGGTGATTACACTCTCTAATTAGAGCACATGTATCATTTAGGCCTGATAATCTCTGCCTGTCTGAGGCACTTTGGGCACACTCTCCTCTATCCATGTCAGCCTCTTTGATCATGGCACGGAGCAGGAGGAACTGTTCCTGTGTTTGGAGCCTCTGGAATCACCTGAGTGGGC
This sequence comes from Eopsaltria australis, assembly GCA_034509425.1. NCBI lineage: Eukaryota > Metazoa > Chordata > Aves > Passeriformes > Petroicidae > Eopsaltria > Eopsaltria australis. The sequence continues at coordinate 25,637 of JAVTVJ010002973.1, read as the reverse complement.
TCTGTTCTGTTCTGTTCCGGAATATTTGCACCTCTGGGGGAGGGAAGAGATCTGTGAGAGCAGGAGCGCCCCAAACCCTGCAGAAAACCCCCAGGATGGAGCTGTGTGAGACCAGGAGCACCCCAAACCCTGCAGAAAACCCCCAGGCTGGAGCTGTGTGAGAGCAGGAGCACCCCAAATCCTGCACAAAACCCCCAGGATGGAGCTGTGTGAGACCAGGAGCACCCCAAATCCTGCACAAAACCCCCAGGATGGAGCTGTGTGAGACCAGGAGCACCCCAAACCCCGCAGAAAACCCCCAGGATGGAGCTGTGTGAGACCAGGAGCACCCCAAACCCCTGTCCCAGGATGGAGCTGTGTGAGACCAGGAGCACCCCAAACCCTGCAGAAAACCCCCAGGATGGAGCTGTGTGAGACCAGGAGCGCCCCAAACCCTGCAGAAAACCCCCAGGATGGAGCTGTGTGAGACCAGGAGCGCCCCAAACCCTGCAGAAAACCCCCAGGATGGAGCTGTGTGAGAGCAGGAGCGCCCCAAACCCTGCACAAAACCCCCAAGATGGAGCTGTGTGAGAGCAGGAGCACCCCAAACCCCGCAGAAAACCCCCAGGATGGAGCTGTGTGAGACCAGGAGCACCCCAAATCCTGCACAAAACCCCCAGGATGGAGCTGTGTGAGAGCAGGAGCGCCCCAAACCCTGCAGAAAACCCCCAGGATGGAGCTGTGTGAGACCAGGAGCGCCCCAAACCCTGCTCTGCACAAAACCCCTGTCCCAGGCTGGAGCTGTGTGACTGCAATCCCAGCTGCAGGGTCAGAACTGAGTTTCACCTCCCTGTGCTGGCTGAGGGTCCGGGATGGGGATCTTGGTTGCAGTATTGAGGGAAAAAAAATAAAATAACAGTCCCTGGTGCCTATCTGTGAGATCTGCAGCTCCCAGGACGGGTCTGTGGGGTCTGTAGAGCCCAGGACAGATCTGTGGGGTCTGCAGCTCCCAGGACGGGTCTGTAGGGCCCAGGACAGGTCTATGGGTTCTGTAGAGCCCAGGACAGGTCTGTGGGGTCTGCAGATCCCAGGACGGGTCTGTAGGGCCCAGGACAGATCTGTGGGGTCTGCAGCTCCCAGGACAGGTCTGTGGGGTCTGCAGCTCCCAGGACAGGTCGGTGGGGTCTGCAGCTCCCAGGACGGGTCTGTGGGGTCTGTAGAGCCCAGGACAGATCTGTGGGGTCTGTGGGATGGTGCAGTCCCTGGGGCTGTGCAGGTTTGTCTCTTTCTAAGCTGTTTTCGGCCAGGTGGGGTCGGAGAGGAGCAGAGGGAAATAACAAGAGGTTCCAATCAGTTCCACGGCCCCGGTTCCGAGGCTTTGATGCACATGTGGGCTGAAATCCGATTTCTGAAGTGAGTGAGTGCCCCCTGCCCTCTCCCCTCCAGCCTGCGGAGGGTGAGGCTCATTCTGCTAATTCTGACTGCTGAGAGCTTTCAATGGGAGCTGAACGGGAGATGCTCAACTCAGGCTCATGCTCATCTGCGGGGGATTGTGTTAAACACAAAGGAGCTGATGGCAGAGCAGCCCCGGCCTCCTGCTCTCCCCTTCCCGGGAGGGCCCAGGGCTGAGCCTGAGGGATTTACCCCATTTACCCCATTCCAGGTGCAGGGGGGCTGTGCCTGAAGGAGGATTTACCCCATTTACCCCATTCCAGGTGCAGGGGGGCTGTGCCTGAAGGAGGATTTACCCCATTTACCCCATTGCAGGTGCAGGGCTGTGCCTGAAGGAGGATTTACCCCATTTACCCCATTCCAGGTGCAGGGCTGTGCCTGAAGGATTTACCCCATTTACCCCATTGCAGGTGCAGGGGGGCTGAGCCTGAAGGAGGATTTACCCCATTTACCCCATTCCAGGTGCAGGGCTGTGCCTGAAGGAGGATTTACCCCATTTACCCCATTGCAGGTGCAGGGGGGCTCTGCCTGAAGGAGGATTTGCCCCATTTACCCCATTGCAGGTGCAGGGGGGCTGTGCCTGAAGGAGGATTTGCCCCATTTACCCCATTGCAGGTGCAGGGGGGCTGAGCCTGAAGGAGGATTTGCCCCATTGCAGGTGCAGCTCGAGCCAGAGTTCTTTGCTGGAGCCCAAATGGAGGAAGATCCTCCCTGGGGCCTTGCTGAGATGAACTCCCCAGGAAGTTTCTGTGCCTGGCTGGCAGAGAAGGCCCCAGCTCGGTGGGGAATTCACCCCTCAGAACAATCCCTCTGGCACAGGCTCCTTTCTCAGAAAACAAATGTTTTTTTGTGCTCTCATCAGGCACGAGAGGCCCCACAAGGTGCTCCAGGGACTTCCAAAGCAGCAGCACTGAGACAATCAGGCTGCAGGAGGTGGCTGAGAGAATCCTTCATTCATTTCGAGTGTCCCTCAGTAATGAATTCTGTGGGTGAGAGGTTTTGGAGACCAGCAGCAGGCAGGGCTTGGAGCTGCTGGGAGGTGTCAGGAATCAGGGCATGGCGAGGTAAAACCAGAGCCAGGCCTGAGAGGAACAGATGCTTGAGGAATCATGAGGATGCTGGCAGGATGCAGAGGTGAACGGGAGGAACAAGCCCAAGAGCAAGCTCCTGTCCCCTGGGCTTGCTCCATCACCCGTGGGGCTGAATTTTGTCACACTGGATATCCCTTTCTGAGGTTTTTTTTTTCCTCCAGTTACTGTGAACTGAAGTATCTTTCTTGCTTTTATGGAAATTCGCCACCCTGGGCCTCAGCAGAGCTCTACAGGTGATGTCAGAAGTCCCAACATCCCTGTGGATGCTGCCACAACCACACAAGGATGTGGCGGAGAGAAATTCTAATCCCTTCCAAGAAGGGACTTTAAAACTCCCAGCAGTGTCAGCAGCATATTTGGGATGTCCCTGCTGGCAGCTCTGCCCCAAAAAGCTGCTCTGGCCGGAGCAGAGGAGGCACTGCAGGAGACAGGAGAGATTATCACCCTCGTTAGGAGAAAATGAGAAATGATCTTGCTAATAAAACACACATTATAGAAACAAAGGGAATTCTTATACAGTTTATTCTGCTCGTGGCCATGTCTGACTCCTGTCACATGGAGGGGGTGTTTGTGCCTCCCAATTAAGCAGAATAATGGCCTTTCTGGGGAGATGGGGGTGGATTGTTTCAGTCCTGCTGCAGGTGGCATTACGATGAGAGGCCTTGGCTACCGTGCTGTCAATTTGTTTAATGATTATTAGAGGAGCAGGTGATTTCTATTAAAGGGAAGTGACAGACTGTCTATTAGATATAGATGCATGTTTATTAAATTGGGAGCCTGGAGCAAGCAGCCTTCCTCATTTGCTTCCAAATTCCAGACCAATCTGTTTTGTTTCGCACCTGGAAGGTTCAGAGGAGAAGTGGGGGTTGTTTACCCAGCAGGGCTCAGGGAATGCTGTGTTTGTGCAGAGCGTTCACCCCAGCCCTGATGGAGGCTGCAGGGGAAGGGGTTGCGGCTGGAAAATGAGGTTTAATTCCTTTTCTCCTCACCTCGATAGGCCTGGCAGCAGAGGGGGAACAGGAGAGTTTGATCTGTGAGTGCACAGCTTTGTCTCTGCTGTCTGCGTGTCCCCACACCATGGATGGATGTGTGAGGAAATTAATCCAGGAACACCAGAGGTTGATGCCCAAAAAGGAGACAGAGGAGTCCTGGGGCTTTATCCCAATAAAGGGAGAGGCCATGGGGCATTTCCCATGGGGTCTCTTCAATTTTGGAGGACGCAGCCTCCCTTTTATCCCAATTTCCTGCATTTCCCTCTCTCTTTCCCCACTGGCTGAGGTATTTGAGAGGTTCAGACTTCCCAAATCCCCTAATACAGACCCCCCCTTTCCCAATATATAATCCCCTCCCCTTTGTCTTTCCCTTATGGAATTTTATGGTCCTTCTCATGGTTTCTTTCATCTTCCAATACTCAATTTTATTGATCAGCAGAGCTTTGGTTTGTTTGTGAATGCAAATCTCTCTCCATTCATCAATCAGTGGAATCCTCCCCATTGTTTCTTTTCTCTCTCAGTGTTCGCTGTCTGCTGGCAAGAGCCACAGTTTGGAAAGACAAGTTCCTCATCCCTTTCATGGGAGGTGGGAGGTGCCTCCAGCCCATCCATCCCAGAGCTCCCAGCCTCTCTGCAGAGTGAGCAGTTTCAGGGGAATCCACCCAAAGCAGGCATTTATTCCCCACCAACTCTTGGTTTATGCTCTGAAGCAGCAGAATTTATCCCCCTCTCTAACCCAGGCTGATGTGAGTGTGGATGTTCTCATTGGCCAGGGAGGAGTTTAATCCTTTCAGGAAACGTCTCCCCATTTCAATGCCTCTCTTTTCCTCCTCTCCCACTCAAATTGGTGCACTTTCAAATCAAATCCTGCCTTGCCCAGCTCTGGTGTAATGAGCTCCCCACTCCATCCAGCCCCATGACCCAGATCCTCTCTGGGACGGTGGTTCTGCTGTCTGCAGATCAAGGAGGAGGCTGAAAAACTGGCAGGGTTCATAAAAGAGCTGTAAAAACGATTCAGAGTCTGGGCAACATCTCTGTGGTGAAAGTCAGCTTGAGCTGTTTGGGCCATCAAAGAGGAAATAAAGAGGAGACTCCATCACGGTGTGAGGCACAAATACAGGGGAGATGATTCCTGTAATGGATGGCTCCTGTGGATCTACAGCAGGGAAATCCACAGTGAAATGTGGCTGCGAGGTCGGGATTCAGCCTTTGCTCGGAGCTGGAGCCTGCACAGGAGCTGGAGGAGGTCAGGATTCAGCCTTTGCTCGGAGCTGGAGCCTGCACAGGAGCTGGAGGAAGCACCTCTGTTCCCAGGCACGGGTAATTAACTGTCGGGAGAAGGAACCATCAGAGTAACAAATTAGGAAAACCCTGACCATGGCCTGATTTCAGAGCTCTGCAGTGCTCTGGTGAAAGGCATTGTTTTACCCCATGGAGGAGAGGCTGAGCTGTGGCACTCAGGGGTCCTGCTGGGGACAGCACCACGAGCAGAGGGGCTGCAGGAGGGGAGCAGCTCCACCCTGTGCCAGGGATTTATGGAATCGGCTCCCTGTGGTCCTGCTGGACTCCTTTGTGGCCTTCATTCCTCTCATTCAGTTTTCCTGCCTGTAAATATGAACAGGGCTGAGCTCTGTCCCGTCAGGGCACAGCTGGGGATGTCCCCACAGAGCTCTGGGGACACAGCAGTGCTGGGTCTGTCCCAGGAATGGGCAGCACCTGGGGCCTCTGGGTGGAATTCAGCTCCAGATCCAACCCCAAAGGAGTCGGCAGAGCAGCCTAAACCAGAACTCGGTCAAAGTAAGGGAAAACAAACCCAGGCCCTGTTGCACTGTCCCTGTCCTGCTCCACGTGCCTGTCCCCGCAGAGACAGGGACACGGGGACTCTCTGCTGTCCTGCTGAGGGGCTGGGATTTGAGAATGGCCTGTCCCTGCTCTGGGCACAGCTGGAAGTGTCCAGGGAGCTGATTCCTTGCAGTCCTGGCAAGGAATGGGAGCGGGCAAAGGTTTCCATTTCCTTCCTCCTGCTGAGGGGACGTGCAGAGCGAGGGGCTCTGGTGCCACCCTGGCACAGCCACCCTGCTCCTCTCCCCTCGGGGACTGGTTCGGAGCTCTCGCTCTCCTTGCCTCGAGCATCCTGGAGCCTCAGATGAGCTGATTGCAATTTTGGTGTCCTTATCTCCATGAAAACGCAAATACCTTGCAAATGCAAATAGCGGCCCTTGTCAGCTGCCGTGCGCCCCATTCCAAACCCCGCCGGTCCCAGTCGCTCCCAGTCCCCTGTGCTGCTCAGCGAGGGGGGAAGGAGAGGGCAGACACCGAATATTGCTGCGTTTAACGTCTGCAGTAACACATCCTGTGCCGCCCTGCCAGCCATTTGCCGAGCTATTATCCCACCATTCTTCTGTTTGTTCTGTTTTTTCTTCTGGGCACATGTTTTTCCCAATTCGGGCGCAATCGCTGCTGCCGTGCTCAGCTGTCCTGATTGCCTGAAGCAGCGGCTGATTGCATTATTCATCCGCAGAGCTCACAAAAGGCGTCAGAGCTCTCCAGCAGACCCCGAGCTCCTGATGATGTTTTGCGTCTGTGGGAAGGGGGGAGGATGCTGGGGGAGCGGGTGGCATCTGGTGGCACTGCTGTGGCTGTGCCCGAGGAGCTGGGACAGAGCAGAGCCCGGGACAGGCTGGGCTGGGCTCTGTTCTCCTCCAAGGCTGCGGCGATGCTGAGCTGTAAATTGATTTTACATCCCTGAGCAGAGGAACCGAACTGCGGGGAAACGGTGCCACCTGCGGGCACCGAGCGCAGGAATCGCGGCCCCGGGGATGCCATCCCCGCTCCGCTCAGCTCGGCCAGAGCCTCGGGAGTGGGGGGTTTATTAACCCAGACACAGAGGGAGGGCAGCGCAGTGGAATGGAGCCAGCAGGGACACCATGGAGCGAGCACAGACACAGAAAGGGGCTGGAGCTGCTCCTCTGTGGGTTAGAGCAGCCTTGTCCATGCTCCGAGCACATGGGACAAGGGTGAGGAGAGCTGTGCTGGAAGAAAATCCACCCCCAGGAGATCTGTGAGCTTTGAGCTGCATCCCACTCTGTGCCTGGGGAACTTGGGGGGTGTTTGCAGCTCCAGGGATGTCACCAGGATGGTTCCTGCTGCACATCCAGGTCACTTCTGCACCTGGTGATGCTGGAATTGGCAGGGCTGGAGGCCCTTTCTTGTGTCCCTTGGTGTCACCTGCAGCAGCTCCATCCCTGCCAGGGCAGGGCTGACATCCCCCAGCTCACCTGGACCGTGTGGGTGGAAAGCAGAGGAACCACGGGCAGCTTCTTCTGCCAAAATCGAGTTAAACCCACCTGAGTCTCTGCTGTTCCTTTGGCTGCTGAGCACAGGTGCAGCTCTTCCTGGAGCCCAGCCTTTGGTAAATAATTTGATGGGAACAAGACAAGGAGAGTGAGCAGGAAAGCGCACGGCTGCCTCTCCCCGTCTGTGCCTGAGCACACACATTTTGTAGAATGTTCTCAGGCTAAAAAGATATTAATAAGTAAACCCCTCTGATTGATTTAATATGCCAGAGCTTTGTTCTCAGTTCTTTGCTTGTACTGGTGCATAACACTGGAAAAATAAAATGGAATCATAAAATGAAATAAATAAAATATAAAAGCCGTGCAGCAGAGTGAAGTGAATTCAATCATCAGAGGAGCAGAATTATACATCAAGAGCAATCCAATATTGTGTTTAATCCCAAGGCGTTATAAATCTGACAAACATCCAGGAGTATCTTCAGAGCAGAAAGGTGGGGTTTTGGAGGAATAAACAGGCAGTTAATCCTATTTACACAGATTCCTTTCCACGAGCAGCGTTCCACCTTTGGGTAGAGGTTCACCTGGGGGACTCCTGATTGTGTTTCTGATTTCCAGCACTCCTTCCTCCCCTGCTTTGCTGTCAGAGCTCAGCAGGGCTGAGGATGGGGCCTGGGATGCCCTCGGGCCGTGTCAGACATCGCTGCTGGAGCAGCAGGGCTGCTGGGAGCAGCTCATTCCCACAGCTTTTCCTGCCAGGTTTTACACTCTCATCCCTCTGCAAAGCCACACTCAGGGCTCTCCCTGAGCCTGAGCCTGAGCCTGAGCCTGAGTCTGAGCCAGCCCAGGTCAGGGGGCCCAGGCTGGAACACTGCAATTGGTGCTGTCACAGAACCTGGCAGGTGTGCATGGAACTGCTCAGAGCTTCAGCGGCTCCCGGGGCAGCTCCAAGGCCACATTCACAGGGATTCTGTGAGGAACAGCCCCAGGAAGAGTCTCCTCTGCAGCCTGAGCCCAGCACAGACCCATCCCGGGCCATGGGAGAGGCTGGAATCCCTCCTGGAGAAGCCAGCAGAGGGTTATAAATACAGGAATAATCCAAACCATGCCAGGGAATGTGCAGCTGATAAATAACACCATGTTCTCCATGTCTCAGATGCTGATGCAAAGCTGCATTTACAGTGAACAGCCCTGAACTCCAGGCTGGCGCCTCCTCCAGGGCAGGCTCCATCCTTGGGATCACTGTCAGGATATCAGGAATGGCTTGTACAGCTCACCGAAAAAATGTAACAGAAGCCCCGGGATGAAAAACATTTAGCATAAATTGAATAGGAAAATAATGCTGGAGTTGGAGAGAAAGTTGAAGTTCAGCAGTTCCATTTGAAAAGAGAATGGAGCATCAAGCCCTGGGAAGTGTCATTTCCTGACTCTTGTGGAGCAACTGTGAGCTGTAAAATTAGAGTTGCATGGATGGCTGTGGAACGATGCTCATGAAAAATTAATGACAATAGCAGGAGACAGGAAAAATCCAGAAAACATTTCCACCACGGTTAAGTTTTTTAAAAGCTTGTTTTCATTAAAACCTGAGCTGTGTGCTTTAGCTGAGCTGCCAAAACCCCTGCAGCTCCTTTAAAGCAGTGAGCAAAGAGCTCCTGTGTGAGCAGGGATCTGCAGGGGAGGTGATCATGGGACAGGGATGGGGTTTGTTCCCTTCCCAGGCTGGAGCTGTTCAGGTGGGATTTTGCTGCTGGCTCTGCCCTGAGCTCTGAGGGGCTGAGCTGAGCTGGGGCATCTTGGGATCCCAGTCCTGTGAAAGGATCCCTGAGCTGCTTCTCCTCAGCTCGTGCTGGGATTCACTCTTCAGGCAGCTCCGGGGATTTTATGGTACCTGTGCACCCCAGGGGATCCCTCCTGGGAGCTGAGAACATACAAGTGGGGCAGGATTCACTTTGCTGACATTTTTCAAGCACCGAAGCTGAGAAAATGAAGGGGAGAGCTGAGCTCTGATCACCTGGGTTGCAAAGGGGAATATTCTGAAATGCAGCACTCCTGGAAATTGTGTTTCAGGAACTGGAGCAGCCTCAGTCAGCTCAGCTTTGGGGTGTGCGTCACACCTGGGGCTCATTCACGTCCAGAAGAGACTTCATGCCTTGAAATGCTGAAAGCCCAGTGAAATATTCCAATGGAAGGAAAGGGCCTGGACTAAAGATAAACCACAAAGCAACCCAGCACTCCCAACAAACAAACCAGCCTGAATTTGGGGTGGTTTCTGATTGAATTTCCTGTGTTCCAGCACTCTGTGAATAGAAATTGTGTGGGTGGAGCTGCATCCCTGGGTCACTGCAGGTGACACAAGTTCAGAGCCACAGACAGTGCCACAAAATCAGGATTGCTGCAGTTCTCACAGGGTTAAACCCTGATGTAACTCCTCCCTCCTGGGACACGATGGAATCTGGGAATTCTGTCTCCTGCTGGCAGATGTTCCCTCCCCACCAGCTCCTCCCGAGGACGCTCCCAGCACCACGAGGTGGATGAGACACTCCAGTGCTCTCCTGCTCTGCCTGACTGATATCAACAGTGACACCCAGAGCGCTCCTGGCAGGGGAACAGATTTGTCCTGTCACATTTTTTTCTGCCTGGAGAACTCTGAAAGCCAAGTGACTGCTTTCTCCTGTGATTTGATCAGCTGCTGGAAGGGTTCAGACAGGTAGCAGCTGTGCAGCCCCACACAGGGTATGATGTTCCTAAATATGCTGTAATTACCTTCCTCACCATCCTGAGCCCCAGCTGCTGAGGAGTCTGACTCCTTCACCCTGAGAGCTGTCAGCTCGGATCATTCCCTGCAGCATGGGCTGGAGCTGGGAACTCCCCTGGTGCTGCTGGATCTGTGAATCCGTGGGCATAATCAGCATCTCCCCAGAACAGTCCAGAAATCCAACTCCCAAACTGGATTATCTTTGTTTTCTGTTAGTGGGGTGTCTGTGGAAGTGAAGGTGTTGGTTTATGGATGGAATTTAGAGGTGGAATTGGCAAAGCCAATAACAATCATTTTGTGGCTTCCTCTGGCTCTGGGCTCCAGTGGGAGGCACGGGTGATCCCACTCTGACATTCAGGGTTTGAATCTGTGCTCAAAGCAGGGCAGCAGGACCCCAAAAAACGGGCTGGAAATGTGTCCAATGTGCCCTTTCCAGTTCTCACCCTGCTTTTCCTCTCCTCAACATCCCCTTGGGTTCATTTCTGTCTTTGGTTGGGTCTCACGGGGTAATTCACACCCAAACAGGGACGAGTGGAAATAAATAAATCTGCCTGAGTCAGCCCCTGCAAGGAAGGGATCCAGATTTATCCTCCTTTTCTCTCTTTCCTCATCAGCCACCACACGAGATCAATAAACTGAATATTGCCCTCACAGGCCACGAGTCACCCATGTGTTTCCAAATTGATACCAGAGGAGTTGATTAAAGAGAGGATTTTGAGGTTCGTGCCGTGCAGCAGGAAGGCTTCTGCCATCCTCTAGTGGCTGTGGGAGGCTTCACAGGCAGCTCCTGCTCAGAGCGACTGGGCTCGGAGTCCTCTCTTCAGAGACGTTCATTCACAGAGTCTGTTTGGATCAATTAAACAGATACCAGGTGATATTCCAGTGGAAGCTGCAGGGGGTTGGAAAAAGATGATCTTTAAGGTCCCCTCCGGCCCAAAGCAGTCCGTGGTTCTCTGGCGAGATAAATCCAGAGCTTGTCGATGCAGCAGTTGTGGATAAAATTGAGCTGCCTCTTAGAGTTTTTGTTTCATTGACTTGTTCTGTTCCATTCAAATGCAAATATTTCACAGGCACGGCCGAGCTGGCAGAGCTCTGCTGGAGCCCTCCCTTTGCTCGGGGTGACTCAGGCACATTTATTCTCATTGGGAAAGGAAGCACCTCCATTTCTTTTGCCCACATGAGTTTGCAGAGGCTCCTAAACGCTCTGAAGCCTTGTCATAAAGGGATCATTTGTCAGCGCTGGCAGCAGAGCTTTTGCTCTCTGGGCCTGAGCCAGAGAACTCTGCAATGATGAAACACCAGGCACCCTAATGGGGAAGCTGGAACTGGTTCAGCAAGGGGGATGAATAAGTGCCATAGATCTCTAAAAGCTGGAGAATTCACCCAGAAAACGCAGGCTGTGGGGAGCAATTATTGCTTTCCTCACTCCTGAGGAGGAAATGGCTCTTTTCACCAGCTGGGGAATCAGAGCTCCGGACCCAGAGGGGAAAATGCAGTGGAAAACACCTGGGGTGCTCTCCCAGAGCTGGGGAATGAGCTCTGAGCTGAAAGGAGTGGCTGGAGCTGCCCAGAACTGATGGAAAACCAGGCCCCAGCCCCATCCATCCTCCCTGGGCTCAGGGAAGTGTCTGCCTGGGAATGGAACAGTGGAGGGCAGGGGCAGGAGGGGAGAGGCAGTACAGGGCCTGTTCAGAGTCAGAAACCCCAATTCTGCCTTCCTTGCACAGCAGCTGGCACTGAGGAGATGCCTCTGCCCTAAGTGGGACCTCCAGATGCTGCTACAGCACCTGCAGAAATCATTAGAGTCAGTACCTGCAGTAAGAATTGGAGTCGATATCTGTGGTAATAATTAGAGACAGTTTTTGTGGTAATCATTGGAGTCCCTGGTGCTTTGTTCCTCCTCTGAGCCGTGAATCTGCCCAGGGAGTGCACGTGTGCAAGGGAAATGTTCACTCCCTGCTCGTCTCCCCCTGTGCCCTCCACGGGGAAATGCCCAAAATTCACTGAAAGCGGCCTGGAGCAGCAGGAATTAGGGCTGAGCTGGGTGTGAGTGATCTGTGCAGGGGGAGTTTGGTGAATTCAGGGATGCTGCAGGGGATGCGGCACAGATGGGCTGGAAGGATCCCAGTCCTCGTAAGAAGGGAGAAGCATTGGAAAATAAGATTTCCCCCCTTTGTCTCACCTGGCGAGTTCAGCCTTAGAGCAGACACCTCAAACCTTGTGTTTGGTGTGAGTATTCAGGAGTTTCAGTGGCCCCGTGGAGAAATGGCCCATCCAGGCTGCAGTAAAACTTCTTAGGTTTATTACATTCATGATTTTATTGCAGTAAAAGCATTCAAAAATGATGTGGTGGGAGTGAAAGCACCTCTTTCCTATGGAGTTTTAAATTAGCAAATTAATTTTAAAAAAAACTGCCAAATCCTCAGGAGCCTCGGAGTTGAATAAACTGCAGAATCTCAAAACCTTTCTCAGATAAAATTTTAAAATCTGTTTCCCATTAAAAACACCCAAACAAACGTACAGAAATAGAAACAAGGGGGGAAAACCATACAAAACAATCCCAGATAGCTGAATGAATCTCCGTTAATTGTATTTTTATTACCTATTTCGCTCAGAGGATAGGTTGGAATACACAGCCCTGTACTTCCCTGCTGAAAGAAGGAGTTTTCTGATGATACATTTCATCTTTTTGATTATGATTGCACTTGAAATGCTCCGAATTCCTGCTTTTCTCTGGGAGTCAGAGCTTGGCAAAGGAAAGAAAAGGACAGAGATGCATTCAGCAGCAGATGGCAGCCGAGCCCCACGGCTGAGCCCTTCCTGGGCTGCGAGGGATGAGAGAACAGGGACCGGGCAGTGCTGACACCTGCAGGGCTCCGAGCAGGAGCATCCCGAGCCGGAGCAGCTCTGCCCATCCATCCCCAGCCCGGCTCCACGGCCCGTCCCCAGCTCCCGGCAGGACGGATCCTGCCCATCCATCCATCCCCAGCTCCCGGCAGGACGGATCCTGCCCATCCATCCATCCCCAGCTCCCGGCAGGACGGATCCTGCCCATCCATCCCCAGTCCAGCTCCACAGCAGGATGGATCCTGCCCACCCACCCATCCCCAGCTCCCAGCAGGACAGCCCATCCATCCCCAGGCAGGACGGATCCTGCCCAATCCATCCATCCCCAGCTCCCGGCGGACGGATCCTGCCCATCCACCCCCCAGCTCCAGCAGGATGGATCCTGCCCATCCATCCATGCTCCACAGCATCCTGCCCCATCCATCCATCCCAGCTTCCGCATGACGGATCTGCAAATCCATCCATCCCCAGCTCCCGGCAGGACGGAATGCCTAATCCATCCATCCCCAGCTCCCCTGCAGGACGGATCCTGCCCATCCATCATCCCACTCCCCAGCAGGATGGATCCTGCCCATCCATCCCAGCTCCCCAGCAGGATGGATCTGCATCATCCATCCCAGCTTCCCCAGCAGGACGGATCCTGCCCATCCATCCCCAGCTCCCCAGCAGGACGGATCCTGCCCATCCATCCCCAGCTCCCCAGCGGGATGGATCCTGCCCATCCATCCATCCCCAGCTCCCCAGCAGGATGGATCCTGCCCATCCATCCCCAGCTCCCCAGCAGGACGGATCCTGCCCATCCATCCATCCCCAGCTCCCCAGCAGGATGGATCCTGCCCATCCATCCATCCATCCATCCCCAGCTCCTGGCTCCCTCCCTGACCAGGCTCCGTAAACTGCTTGGACACCTCGAAAACATCCCAGGGAAATGCACAGCCAGGCACGGGCTCTGCAGGAGCCTCCACCTGCCCGGCTTCCTCCTGGTTTCCAAGGCAATCTCCGATCTCTAAAGGACAGGATGGCATTTCAGCAGGAATGTGCATTCATGAAAATCAGATGTTTGCAAAGCTGCAGCTCTGTGCCCATCTCAGTGAAGGGACAGGAGCTGCCTGAGGTGCATCGGGAGCTCTGCCGGGGTCTGACCTCGCCACTGCCCTCCCTGTGGGTTGTGGATGGATCAGGGTGGAGCAGAGCTGAGTTCTGAGCACTTTGGTTCATTCCTGCTCTCCACCTGGGGCAGTTCGAGTGGTGTGTGGTGCTCTGGATCCCTCCAAGCTCCCCGTGAGGGGTGAGGGCTGGGTGGGACAGATCCCAACCAGTGCAGGGGAGCCTGCGTGCCTCCCGTGGGGGAGCTGGGACAGCTGGCTGTCATTAATGTCACAGGCTCCAAAACTGACCCAGGAGCCTCACAGACTGTGGGCTTCAGTCAAAGGAGCCCCTCTGTCAGTGGCTGGAGTGGGAATGGTGGGCATGGTGGGAATGGGGCCTGAGAGTGCAGGAAGCCAAGGCTGTGCTTTCCATTATCACCCAGACTCAATCTAAAGCTAGTACTAGATTAATTTTTTTATTAATAATTGATTAAATTGAGAGGCAAGAGGGCCTTTCAAGCGAGGGGTGTCAGAGAAAGCCAGGCCCAGGCTGGGACTGGGCCCAGTGCCCGTGGCCAGGCTGGGCTGGGCTGGGCTGGGCTGGCAGTGGTCACACACCAGCGTGAGGGGCTCGTCTGTCACTGGGGGAGGTGAAGGGCTGGGAGTGCTGGGGCAGCCCTCAGCCCAGCCTCCTGTCCCCAGCTGTGTGCCTGGGACACGTTTGGGCACCTGGGACACGTGTGCACACATGGGACACATCTGCACACCTGGGACACGTGTGCACACCTGGGACACATCTGCACACCTGGGACACGTGTGCACACCTGGGACACGTGTGCACACATGGGACACATCTGCACACCTGGGACACGTTTGCACACCTGGGACACGTGTGCACACCTGGGACACGTTTGCACACCTGGGACACATCTGCACACCTGGGACACGTTTGCACACCTGGGACACATCTGCACACCTGGGACACGTTTGGACACCTGGGACACATCTGGACACCTGGGACACGTGTGCACACCTGGGACACATCTGCACACCTGGGACACATCTGCACACCTGGGACACGTTTGCACACCTGGGACACGTTTGCACACCTGGGTCACATCTGCACACCTGGGACACGTTTGCTCCTCCTGTCACAGGCTCACAGGGACAGGGATGTGGATGAGCAGCAGGGATCCAGAGCAGGGCAGTGAGGAGGAGCATCCTGCACCCCAAAGCTGCTCCTGAGAGGCAGCGCGGGGAGCTGGGCTCTGGTGCTCTTACAAACCCTCAGAGGGTGCTGCTGGACACCCCCCATCACTCCTGGTGTCCCAGGGCTGGGATTAATGGCCCGTAGCCTTGGATTGTGGCCCAGCAAGGACCAGATCAGGTGTCAGAGGGGAGATTTAACAGTTCCAGCTGTTAAGTGGCTGTTTGAGGATTTGGGAAACCTGAGGTCATTTTCTTCATCTTCTTCCTCAGATTGAACTGAGGGGTTTTGGCCTCTTGGCCTGGCTGAATTCTGACCTCCTGATGGGAAATTGAGGAAATTCAAAATGGTTTGAGAACAGTGTGGGAAAAAATGTCACATGGCTGAGGACGAGTGTGAGGGTGGCACAAGGACTGAGGAGGAGGAAGGCACTGGGACAGAGGATGAGGATGGTTCAGGGACAGAGGATGAGGAAGGCACAGGGACAGAGGATGAGGATAGCACAGGGACAGAGGATGAGGATGGTTCAGGGACAGGGGATGAGGATGGTTCAGGGACAGAGGATGAGGATGGCACAGGGGCTGAGGATGAGGATGGCACAGGGACTGAGGCTGAGGAAGGCACAGGAACAGAGGATGAGGATGGTTCAGGGACAGAGGATGAGGATGGCACAGGGACTGAGGCTGAGGAAGGCACAGGAACAGAGGCTGAGGAAGGCACAGGGACAGAGGATGAGGATGGCACTGGGACAGAGGATGAGGATGGCACAGGGACTGAGGCTGAGGAAGGCACAGGGACAGAGGATGAGGATGGCACAGGGGCTGAGGATGAGGAAGGCACAGGGACAGAGGATGAGGATGGTTCAGGGACTGAGGTTGAAGAAGGCACAGGGACAGAGGATGAGGATGGTTCAGGGACAGAGGATGAGGATGGCACAGGGGCTGAGGCTGAGGAAGGCACAGGGACAGAGGATGAGGAAGGCACAGGGACTGAGGATGAGGATGGTTCAGGGACAGAGGATGAGGAAGGCACAGGGACTGAGGATGAGGATGGAACAGGAGCTGAGGATGAGGAAGGCACAGGGACAGAGGATGAGGAAGGCACAGGGACAGAGGATGAGGATGAGGATGAGGATGGCACAGGGACAGAGGATGAGGATGGTTCAGGGACAGAGGATGAGGAAGGCACAGGGACAGAGGATGAGGAAGGCACAGGGACTGAGGATGAGGAAGGCACAGGAACAGAGGATGAGGATGGCACAGGGGCTGAGGATGAGGAAGGCACAGGGACAGCTCAGAACTGGAACAGGGAACTGCTGCCCAGGGCTGCTGTCCTGCAGCTCCCGGGGTCAGCTGCAAATATCAGCAAACACACACACACACACACGAGGCACCAGATTGTGCTGACTTGTTAAATATAAACGAAAACATAATTAGATTTATAATGTGTCTCTCCTCATGCCCAATCACATAATTTACCAAAGCAGGTGGGGGGAGAAGAACAAGCCCTCACAACCTGCTGAAATATCATTATTAACATGCACATGAAAAGTCAATTATGCCAGAGGGAGGTATTTAAGTGAAGTGAGTTTCCATACTCTGGGATTACACCTTGGGGATTATGTGTTTCTTATTTATTTATTTATTTTCCCTCAGATCTCTGCTGCTGCTTAGCAGTGAGGAACAAAAAAGGTGCTGGGAGATATTTTTAATTCCCCTAAAGAAACAGCCAAATATGCAGATGAATAATTGTTCCTCTCCCCATCAATATTCTCCCCACCACCACATCATAAAGACTCTCTGTTCTAGGCAGTCACTCAGGTCTGCTTTGTGGTGTTTAGTTTAAAATGACACCAGGGACTGGTCTTCCAGCCCTTCCCTGGGGAGGACATTTGAAAGTGCTGTTATTATTAGTTGCAGTATTTATTATTTGTATTACAGCAGCGCCTCGGGGCTTCTGCTGGGACTGGGATCCCATTAGGGGCGGCTGCTGAGCAGGGAAAGGCAGTTCCTGCCTCAAAGAGCTCTCAGTGAAAGCAGAAGGAGCAGACAAAGGTGGGAGGGAGTGGGGAAGGGTGAAGTGAGGGGTTGGAAGGCCCAGAGGAAACCTCCCTGTGAACTGCAGCTCTCTGGGGCTGATCCTGTGTGACAGCAGAGCTCTAAACAACTGCAATCCCAAAGAACTGCAATCCCAAAGAACTGCAATCCTGAAGAATTGGGACCCTAAAGAATGGAATCTCAAAGAACTGGAGTCCCGAAGAACTGCACTCCCAAAGAACTGCACTCCCAAAGAACTGCAGTCCCAAAGAGCTGCAATCCCAAAGAGCTGCAATCCCAAAGAGCTGCAATCCCAAAGAACTGCAATCCCAAAGAATGGAATCCCAAAGAATGGAATCCCAAAGAATGGCATTCCAAAGAGCTGCAAACCCAAAGAATGGAATCCTAAAGAGCTGCAATCCCAAAGAGCTGCAGTCCCAAAGAGCTGCAATCCCAAAGAACTGGAGTCCCAAAGAGCTGCAATCCCAAAGAGCTGCAATCCCAAAGAGCTGCAATCCCAAAGAGCTGCAATCCCAAAGAATGGAATCCCAAAGAGCTGCAATCCCAAAGAATGGAATCCCAAAGAGCTGCAATCCCAAAGAGCTGCAATCCCAAAGAGCTGCAATCCCAAAGAGCTGCAATCCCAAAGAAAGAGCTGCAATCCCAAAGAGCTGCATCCCTTGCCCGTTTCCAGGCTGAGCTCAGGCTGCCCCTCTGGGGCTCACTCTGACCTTCTCTTCCAGAGCAGGGCAGGGCCCAGGGACAGCTCCGGGCTTGGGTCTCTGCTCCATTTAATTGCAGTCACCTCCCAGCCCTTTGCAGGGCTCTGTAGAACACCTGTGTTTACTGGGACATGGAACCAGCTAAATACCCCAATTCCAATCATTCTCTGAGCAGGAATTTGCATCTGAGATTGAGATAAGGTTTGGGTGTGGGCCAGTCGATGAAAAATGTGACCAAAGCATATTTAGGGAACCTCAATAACGTACAGTGGGAAAGAATCGGGCTTGGGCTGTTGTGAAACCCAGACCATGCCTGGTTTGGGGCCGCCAGCTCTGCTGGGGTCCTGCAGCTGCTCAGGCAGGATCCTTCCCACCACATTTCATTGTCTTGTACATCCCTGCCTTTCTCTTGTTCCCTCACTGCCAATGAGCAGATCTTTACACTCAGGAGAACTTAATTTGTGTCATTAAAACAAAGTCATCACAAACCAATAGAGAAGCCGTCAGACCCACAGAACTCCTCCAGAATGGATTCCTGAAGGCCTTGAGGACTCCTCAGGCCCTGCTGAGCCCCTGCATCCATGCCCTTGCTCCACCAGCCGTGGCTTTTCCACACATTCTCGCCCGAGGCATGACAAATTTAATGGTGTGTGTTTTGCTGAATTGTTGACTCCTGTTTTTGATTCCTGCTCAGTTCCCAGCGAGGCACCGACGTGTTTGTGAGCAGGGCCCCGTGTGCACAGCCCTGCCCTGGCTCCTTCCCCTCGGCCACGCTCTGTCTCAGTGAGAACTGAGCTGCACCAAGAAGAAAACCAGGCTAAAGAACCAGGTTTTAGCTTCCCTGTTAATTGCAACTTATCTGGGGCCCGGATAATTGCTCATAAATACCTGCTGAGTTGCCAAGCCTGTGTTAAGGCTTGTCAGTCTTTAATAAATCTTGAAGATTTAAGATTTGCTGCTCGTTGCTGGTGCCCATCAGTCCCCAGCGCAGGGCAGGGCAGAGCCAGGCAGCCGAGCAGGATTCCTCCCGGGCTGCAGGGACGTGTGAGAAGGGCTGTGCAAGAGCTCCTGCAAAGGTCATCGGTATTTTTGGAGCAATAAATCACGGAGAGAAAGATTTGCATTTGGGCTGTATAAAATCCAGGGCTGGATTAGGGAGAGCATACTTTGCAGTAATATTTCTCTCCTGACTTGTTTTATTAGCTTCCTTTAAACATGTTACATTATTGCTTATAGAATTTCATTTACTTGGATTGGCAGCTTGATAAATATGTCTATTGGCGATGATTTGGATTGCTCTGGGCATTAATATTATTAAAACCTGTCACAAGGAAATGTCTGAAAGATGACTTACTGTAAAGATTACAGCATGAAATAAATCATACAATGGTATTTGTTACCGTTTATGGCCTCTTGGAGCCGAGTCAATCCCTTTTTATGTTGCATTATTTTTCAAGTTTTTATAGCCTTACATTATATATTGCTGTCAGAAACGAACAGATGGGGTGTCAAACACGAGCCTTCTGAATAATTCCCACCCTCGGGTTATTTGTATGAAGGACAAGTGTAAAGCTGTGTTCTCGAGGAGGGGAGCGGGATGGAGGTGCAGGAAGTGTTGTTCCAGCGGGCAGCTCCTTTGTCAGCAGCACATTGTGCTTTTGAGCAGCACCTGGGCTCTGGGACGGGGGCTCTGGGCGGGCAAGGACAGAATTGGGCACAGCCACAGCACCTGGGCTGAGAGCAGGGACAGAGTTTGGCAGAGCCACAGCACCTGGGCTGTGAGCAGGGACAGAATTTGGCAGAACCACAGCACCTGGGCTCTGGGACGGGGGCTCTGGGCGGGCAAGGACAGAATTGGGCACAGCCACAGCACCTGGGCTGAGAGCAGGGACAGAGTTTGGCGCAGCCACAGCACCTGGGCTGTGAGCAGGGACAGAGTTTGGCACAGCCACAGCACCTGGGCTGAGAGCAGGGACAGAGTTTGGCAGAGCCACAGCACCTGGGCTGAGAGCAGGGACAGAGTTTGGCGCAGCCACAGCACCTGGGCTGAGAGCAGGGACAGAGTTTGGTGCAGTCACAGCACCTGGGCTGAGAGCAGGGACAGAGTTTGGCACAGCAAACCCCCCGAGTCTCTCCAGCCCCTCGTTCCCCTGCTCTGCTGTGGCTGCTGGAGCACAGTGAGGTGTGGAAGGGGCTCTCAGTGATGGCCAAACCTCCCCAGGCTGGGGAATCGTGGAAAGTGTGGGTGCATGGAGGTGCCTCAGACATGTCAGGGGTGGGATTCTAAAAACAGCCCCTCCTGAACCACACCAGTGGCATTTCTGGAGCTTGGGAAGTGCACAGGGGCAGCTGAACAGGTATTTTGGACACTGGAATTTCAGAACTGATGTCAGGTGGGAAGCTCCTCTAGGAAGAGGTGATAATATTTTTCATCCCACTTTTTCCTGGGTTGGGAAGTCCTGTTGTTCCTGCTCTGTGTTTTTGAGGCCTTCTCCTCAGAGTCAGGGATGGAGTGATGGCTGGGCTGATAATACACAGGAAATTAATTAGGTTTGTTTGAGTTACAAACACTCAGATGGGAGATAGGATCCATCAGGGATTTACTTCTCCATTCAGTTGGGGTTGGATTTTGTAAATAGGCCTCCAGTTATTCCTTTTTCCATTCCCTTTCCTTCTGGAGAGCAAAACACTTGGAATGCTGAGAGGAAACCTCCCAGCCCTTGCCTGCCCTCATGCACAGGATTTTTCCTTCACTTCAGTTTGTGTCCCTCTCGCTGCCTTTGGCACCCAGACTCGTGTGAGCTCAGCCAGCCATTCCTGACCAGCTCCGTCAGCTAATCCCGAGTTTATCCCAGCTGCTCTCCCTTCCCCACGTTCACAGGCCTCTCCTGTTCCTCTGAGGCTCCCAGCAGAGAGCTGAGAGCCTCTCCCTGTGCTGCTCAGCCTCTTTCCTCTGCCCCGTGTGGGAATGCTCCACCTCTCCCTGCCCCAGGCCCCCGTCCCACATCCATCACCAGGAGTCTCAGGGATCCCCGCTCACCCTGCGAGGAACAATTGTAGCACCCACCTGGGCCCACTAATCCCATTCCAGGTTATACAATGGCATAATCACCTGAGGAATTTGCATGACTGATGGTGTGAGTTCTGAGTGCATAAGGATAAGTTTCATAATTAGCTTTCCCTGTGAACTTGTGCAAACCAGCCTATTTATAATTTGGTCAGCTCCTGGTTTTTAATGAGGGTGCTGAGAGGGACCGGAGCCTCTGGCAGCATCGTTTCATATTTTAATTACCCACAGTAATTCTGACAATTACACCGATGCCATAAATCACATCATAATGACCCATTAAAAAAAACACCCCTGTTTAATGATTGGATGAGGATTTAAATTAAACAGACACGCAATGGCTTAACAAGAAGCCAAAAGCTCCATGGACTTTCAAAGTGTTCCAAACCTTTCATTGAGCCACAGCTCCAAAAGATGAAGAAACTTCATGCAAAGTTTCTTTCACAGGCCAAGTCCTGATTTCCTTTCCATGGGATGCAATCCATTCCTGTGTCCCAGGATAGGACTGGACACAGGATTAGAGGCCTCATTGGCCATTCTGGTCTCTGTTGTCCAGGAGGATTTAGGGTGTTCCCCGCTGTTGGCTGTGCCAATCCCACGGTCACCAACATCCCTGGATGTCACTGGAGCTCAATGACATTGGATTTTAGCCAGGAAAATTCAGTTTTGGGAGAAGCATTGAGCCACAGCTCCCATGTCCTGGCAGGGAGCTTTTGCTGCACTGTCTGGGTTTTAATGAAGTCTGAATTTACCCCTGATTGTGGTTCCATGCCCTGCTCACCACGCAGTCCTGCTGAGGAGGGACAGTGGGTGAGGGATGCTCAGCATCACTTCTCCCCTCTGGTGATTTCTTGTGCCACCTCTGACATGAGGCAGGGCTGGGCTGGGCTCTGGGTGACTCCTCTGAGGAGCAGAGTCCCCACAAAGGTGCCACCCCAAATGAGGCTGTGCCCCCAGGATCCAGCTGGGTCCCTGCTTTGGGCCCTCAGTGAAAGTCACTTCCATTATCTCAGGTCTCCAACAAGCCAACTCCTGCTCTTTAGATTATTTTGCCATTAATAACGTCACAATAAGTGGGTGGAAGTAGCTAATGGCTCTAAGCCACAAATGATCCCAAATGTTCCCAGTCTCTGCTCTCCTGTAAACCTTGACAGATTGGGAGTGCTTAGTAAAATATTGTAACACTCAACACGCATTTACAAGACAGAGATCCGTCCCATGACGGCTTCCAGATGTGCGAGAGTGTGCAATTCCATAATTCAGGAACAGACTCTATTGCCCTCTGCAGATCCCCCATCAGGCTGTTCATAAACGCTGCTCATAATTAAATTAACCCACTAACTAGCCATGCAAATTTTGATAAGCGGTGACCAAAAAAATAAAAGCTGGGAGCTGTTGAGATGCTCTCAGAAAATGACAAGGTTGTCTTCAGGGATTTTTTGTCATTATGAGAAGACTTGTTTTTCCCCCTTCCTGTTTGCCAAATTCTATGTTGTCCCTTCGTACATGACAACCGTTTGGAGGTTTTAATCTAATAATTAGGAGCTGAATTTTGCCACCCTTCCTCAAGCTGTCTGTCTGCCTCTCGGAACAGCCTCCCTGCAATCAAAGCAGCCTCTGCTCCGTGTGTGGGCAGCAGGAGCAGGCTTTGTGTTCTGAAATGCAACCTGTGCCCAGCCCAGGGAGGACAGGAGGGAAGGGATGGAGAGAAGGAAAGGGATGGAGAGCAGGAGGGAAGGGAGAGCAGGAGGGAAGGGATGGAGAGCAGGAGGGAAGGGATGGAGACAGGAGGAGATGAAGAGGAGGATGGGAGAGCAATGAGGAAGGAAAGGAAAAGCCAAGGGCAGGTGGGAGCAGGAAGGGAAGAGCAGAGGGATGGAGACGGAGGAAGGAATGAGAGCAGAGGAAGGAGGAACAGCGAGAAGAAGATGAAGCAGGAGAAGGGATGGAGACAGGCGGGAAGGGATGAGAGCAGGAGGGAAAGGATGAGAGCAGGAGGGAAGGGATGGAGAGCAGGAGGGAAGGGATGGAGACAGAGACAGGAGGTAGACAGACGGAGATGAGAGCAGAGAAAGGATAACAGGAGGGAAGGGATGGAGACAGGAAGGAAGGGATGAGAGCAGGACAGAAGGGATGCTGCTCTGGAGGGAAGGGATGCAGCTCTAGGAGCAGTGGACGAGCAGGAGGGAAGGGATTCAGTGTTTGCTGGGAGTGCTTCAGGTGGGGCTTGGATGCAGAAATGGAGAGCAGGTGACAGTGGCCTCCCTCCCGTGTCACTCTGGGCCCTGATGCACCGAGCTCGATGTTCAGGCAGTTTGGAATTTTTCCATTAACTCTCCAGGCTTTGCCATGGGAATTCTTCCTAAGGCATCTTCACGTGGGGCCTGGGCACCAGAGAAGCTCGGCTCTGTTTTCCAGTGTGGTACCAGCCAACACCCCTTTCACACAAGGACTCAGCCTCTGTTTGTGCATTGTGTAAATGCCCGTGCCACACAGCTCTTCCCATGCTCCTTCCTCAGCTTGGCTTAGCTTGCCTTTCTTGTTCCTGTTCCAAACTCTAAATAAAGCTGGAGTCCCTCACCTTGGTGGGGGACTGGAAGGATTGCTGCAGCAGAGATGATAACTACAGACTATTTTTATTTTAGTGTTTTCTGTGCAACTGCACTGACTTCACTGGGATTACATGTGCATTGCTCAGGGGCAGATTCGGTTCAGTGGATGTAATTAAGAAAAATTTAACTACTCATTTTTAAGATTGGTTTTACTTGTTGCCTGATGTATTTGTTAATTATGGGATGGAATACTCTAAATTATAATATTTTGCAACAACACGTAATACCTCTGTGCCGAGTAATTAAACCTCAGTTCCTCGTGAGGTAGGGGAGGCTCTTTGATGCTTCGGAGTGATTTAATCCAGGAGGATGAAGCAGCCAAGCCCAGACAAGCCCCAGGTCCCAGCAGTGCAGGGCTGGGGGGAGGGAAGGGGCTCTGGGTGCCTTCAGAGGCACAGCCAAAGCTCACTGTGTGTGTGGAACCCCACTCCCCCCCAGGGACAAGGTGAACACACCTGCAGCGAGTCAGGAGCAGGGAGAGCATTCCCAAATGGGATGAGAGGGGAGCAGGACAGGAGTTAAATCATCCCCAGGGCAGGGAAGGAATTGGGGTTTGTGCTGGTGGAGCCCCTGTGGGGACAGGGCCTTGCCCTCACTGACCCCTCACCTGGCTGTGTTTTGGGGACAGGTTCTCACAGGGGTTTGTCCTCACTGACCCCTCACAAACCCCTCACAGACCCCTCACCTGGCTGTGTTTTGGGGGATTTGCCCTCACTGACCCCTCACCTGGCTGTATTTTGGGAACAGGCCCCCACAGGGGTTTGCCCTCACTGACCCCTCACAGACCCCTCACCCAGCTCTGTTTTTGGGGCCAGTGGTGCAGGCCTTGTTTGTTCTGAGGGGCTTCATGACTCAGCTCCAACCCCATCACCTCTCTGGGCAAGGCTCAGAACACCCCAAAAGCCCCGATTTTGGAGGATTTGCTGCTGTTCCGTAGCTGGAGCACAGGAGGAACCTGAGTCCCCAGCCTGGGTGGGTACACGTGACACCAAGGCTCGCTGTGGCCACGTTTTCCCTGACAAGGGGGAAGAGCTGACGTCGGGAGACTGCAGGCGAGGGATTCAACAAAGCTTTAGGGCTTTGCAGAGGCATTATGGAGAATTTAAAGATAGCTTGTCAGCGGGAAGTTGTTGGCAGCTCACAATTTGATAAAAGGACTTCCACTCCCTGCCTCCTAATGCTACAGACAACTGTTAATCACTTATGTTAGTCCTCAAATGAAGTTTGAAACATCTTGGATGTGTCTGGCCATCTTTTAGTGTAGCTGAGAGCTACATTATCTCCTTTGATTCATGGAAATGTGAGTGACTGCTTTGTGTTAGGTCACGGCTGAGGGAAGAGGAGAAAAGGAGCTGGAATTTGCAGAGTGTGTGTCAGAAGGAACCCTTAATTAAAGAGACGCTGTTGGGGTGGGCTTGGCCTGAGCAGGGTGGGGCCATCCCCACCAGAGCTCCCTGCAGTCTCTTCCCTCTCTCTCCCACTCCAGGGATCCAACAGGTGCCTCCTCCCAAGCCTGTGTGTTCCCCACAATATTAGAGAGAGGAGCTGTCATTTCTGACAGGTTGTGTACGGAGCTGATGGCTTTATTGTGATCGGGATGCATCCAGTGATTGATTGGTAACTCTGAGTGGGGAGGGAGCTCGTGAGGAGAGGCTCTGAGTTGCCAAAATGCCACGGGACGCGTGGCCTGGGGTTTGCTGTGTGTGGCTGATGGGGTGGCAGAGGTTTGATGGGTGCACGGCCCCCCTGCCCTCCAGTCTGGGACCAGTTTGCTGAATTCCACTTGGAAACCTCCCCCTGCTCCCTGTCAGAGATGCAAATTCACCTTTCCTCGTGCTGCAGGGTGGGTGATTCACAGCTCTGCCAATCCCTGCTTCCCACGAGGGGCTGTTTGCCTGTGAAACCTTCCCAGGAGCCCTGCAAGGGGCAGGAGGGGACAGCAGGGACAGGAGCCCTGGTGCCTTTGGCCACCTCGTGACCTCCCCAAGAACTGAGCTCAGTACCAGCCCCTTCAATGATCAGAGCAGCACCTGACTGAAGCTTTTGTTTCACGTGCTCCTGTTGCTGCCCCGATGCTCACAACCCCAGCACGGAGCTGGAGTCTGGAATTGGTCTCAATGTCCTGCACGTCATTTAAAGTCTCTGAAGGCAAGGGAAAAATTCCTGCTGGCTCCTCTTTGCTCTTAATCAAGCCCGTGTTTATATAAATATTGCTTCACTGAAGAACTCATTATTTAAAATAATCCTTGGGACCGAGTCCAAGCAGCAATAAACATCACAGCCCATACAATAATTCAAGGAAACACTCTGCAGTATATTTTTCCTCGTGTTTTGTCTCAGCTGACATTGACAAAGGGATTCCTGCACCACACAGCCCTCTCCCCACGCTGGCATGGTTGATGTGTGACTCACACAGCCTCGATTCTCCTCGCTGCTACAGACACCAAAGCTGGGATGCTGACAGGGAGGGCACCTCAGCTGGGATGGGATGGGATA